>JZLH01S0302468.1:20659-70819 GCA_001188425.1 Eucidaris tribuloides | reverse complement strand
CACCACACAAAAAATAAGTTCCCCCTTTTTGAAAATTCCACAACTTTTTAGCGAAATGGTTTTGAGCAGAATAATTTGGCAAGAGTGTTTCTGCACTCATTGACTAACTTCTGTCTGAAAATGTGATTGATCTGTTATGTCATGCATGAGTGAGCATGTAATAAAGGCAAAAATGTCACTTTTCAATAGTCACAAGGGATTTTGAGGGATTTGTGATGCAGGATTTTGACAAATTCTGTTTCTGTTGAATGATTAAGCACTATTTATGTTAATCAGCTATCGTTTGACCCCCTAACAATTCTTTTGGCACTTTTCACATATTTACGCTTCAGTGAGCTCAATTTAGCAATTTCCATCCATCCTCAATTTTGAAATTGTAAAATCCATTAAGTTTATTGAAAAAATCCGATATCCGATATTTTTCAGCAAAGTGTATCTTTACACGTTGTATGGACATAAGAGGTTGTAACCATGTCAGGGTTCAGTGAGCACAATTTATAAATAAAGCAAAAAATACCATTATTTACCATTATTTTGGCATAAGAGATGACTCCTGTGATTTTGAAAAGTGACATTTTTGCCTTTAATTCATGCTCACTCATGCATGGCTTGACGGATTAATTTTATTTTCACACAGAGGTTAGTCAAGGAGTGTGGAAATGTACCTGCCAAGTTATTTTGCTAAACTTATTTCATTAAAAAGTTATGGTATTTTGAACAAGGGGGAACTTACTTTTTGTGTAGTGTTTAGATATGTTTTGATATTAAATTAACCTAAAGCTACAAACTGATCATTGTGTGTGTTTTATTATTTGTCCACCATACATATATGTTCCTTGCTGGTTTTAAGTGATTGAGCATATAAGCTATAACACGACTATCTTAGAATAGTTGTAGAGTATTCTGTTTGCTTTCCTTCTTTTTTTTTTGCTTAACCAAGCCAGGCCTTGTGGCTCTGATCTTGATGTCGGACATATATGATCTTGATCCCTGAGGTTCTGATCTTAATCTTGAGATGCAGATCTTGATCTTGATTTTGAACTGGGACCCTCTGGTCTTGGATCCAAGACTGAATGATACTCATTAAAGGTGTATCAATACGGTTATCCAACCGGCCACCGACCGTTATGAATCTGTCATTAAAGTTAATTTAGAAGTGTGTGTTGTGCAAAGTTCATCTCACTTGGCTCTCAAGTGCAGTTGACATTATGGAAGATCATCAGGACTTCCCGGGGGAGAAAGTCTGATCCAGTGATTTTGGAATGCAACAAATGCAGGTCAGTCTGAGGGCAAGGTTTGATGATGAGTCTTGTCAGTTTAGAGAGGAAGGAATATACATCTTTTCAAGTGTTTTCCTCCTTTGTGAACCTCAATACAGAAGGCAGTCTGACAAGTACATGATCACAGGATTGTAACAATTCATTTGTCAGTGAAGATTACCCTGAACATCAACAGCAAATACAAATATTATGACAGGCAATCTTGTTTTAGGTTATTCAAAACTGTCTGGATATTGAAGTCCGGTCTCCGGGTAGCAAAATAACCTTACTGATACAATTCTAATACTCACCAAACGGATTCTTTGCAATGATCGGCTCGCTCATGATGGGCTTACTTTTGCCGTACTGGTTCTCGGCCGAGACCCGGAACTGGAACTCGCCTCCGGGTTTCAGGTTCCGGACCTTGAAGTGTGGGGCCTGGACAAAGCTGCTGACCTTAGACCAGGAGCCCGTATCCGGGTCCAGCTTCTCCACCACGTAGTTCTCTACGTCCTCTGGGCCGGATGCGGGTGGTTTCCACGACAACGATGCCTGTTCGGGCGTGACGTCGCTGACTCGGAGCGGGCCCTGTGGTACGTCGGGTTCAGCTGTGTAAAAAAACAACAAATTTTCAAGATTGGAGATTCCTTATATTGCTCATATTTGTGGAGAAACATTGGAATTGAAACATTTCCATGCCTTAACCACAGGGCTGCCATCTTTCATCATTGCCTTTCAGTAATTTCTTTGTTGAAAATCAGTAATTTTGCAATATTTTGGGTCGAAATCTGTAGTTCTAACATAAAATGCAGTAGAATTATACAAAACTGATTCAATAAAATCAGTATTTTTCATGCAACTTTCAGTATCCTTCAATATTTTTCTACCACTTTCAGTAGAAATTACTAAAAAATCAGTACCACTTGACAGCTCTGCAACCAACCTTTATATTTAATCAGAGATTTGGATTAGAGTTAGATATTATTTAGATAATTAGAGCACACTCTCCAGAACCCACGTTTTGTGGCAGTATAGATTCAAGTCTCAAAATCAGCATTAATTCTTTTGCTCTAAAAAAGTGTACATGTCATGTACACAGCAGTTTATTCCTCCAGAAAATAAAGACAAGGTTTGATTGCTGGGACTCTTTTATCATCAGTGTAGCAAGGCCAGGGAAAAAAAAGTTTGCAGAAAATAAAAATCGCAAGTCGGACTTACCAAGAACAGTGACCTTGACCCTGCCGCTATCACTTCCGGAAGCGTTCTTCAGCGTGATGGAGTAGCGTCCGCCGTCGCTTCGTTTGGCGCTCTCCACCAGGAGCTTGGTGTACGTCTTTGAGGTCTTGATCATCACGCGACCGTCCTCGTTCACGACGCTGGTTCCCAGCTCCCACGTGACCTCCGGGGTGGGTACGCCAGTGAACGGAAGGTTGATCTCAAAAGGTTCTCCGCCCTTGACCTTGATGTCGTCCACCTTGCCGAGGTCAAGCTTTGGACGCTCTGTAAACAAAGTAACAAGCGAATTAGTAAATTCCGCGGTGCGTAATATATGTCTCTGCCGAAAGTCTAGATATGTGGAATGGCATGAATGTTTTTATGTGACAGTTCCTTCTAGATAAATTTTGAATTAATTTGCATAAATTTGCATGGCTGATGAATTTCAGAGTACTGTGTATACGTTTGGAAGCCCCCAACACGCCCAATCAGATAAACCAAACAAAATCAAAATCGGCCAAGAAATGAGAGAGAAGGAGCCAAGTTTAACATTTTGAGCACACTCGGACACACAGACACACACACACACACGTAAGGAAACAATTTCATTGTCCCCTCACGAACTTCATATGGCAGGGACAAAAAATATAGTTTTGTCAAAGGAAATTCTCCAGACAGAAATGAAATGCGTCCTGTTTTATCTAAAATGAAAATCACAATGTCAATGACGTAGCACTCATCCATCAAAAGGCAACAGCCATTGTCATGATTTTCACTTCTTTTCAGAGATACAATTTCTCATATGAGATCAGTCGTTATACCATAGAGAAGACATTTCCTCACATATTGTAGGTAAGAATCGTCAGATCATTATTACAAACTCCTTTGTGACTGTAAAGTTTTTGAACTAGGAAATCAAGAGTGTGAGTCGATATCAGTAAAAATGTGAATCAATTTTGCAACAGCTCATATACTTAGTTTGATGTATCGCTGGAAATTTTTATCAATACGTAAGCTGCATGAAGATATTGCCACTGAAATTTTTAGTGTGATCAAAGTTGAATATGACAAGTCATTTTCCTTTTCTCAGTTTATATAACGGTTCATTTCAAGTTCATTGAAGTGAAGGTGTAATTTCAACATTTTACGAACTAACCTGGTTTATCTTCAATGATGGTAGAGGGTGTGGGTGCGCTTGGTTTGCCAGCACCAGCCTCGTTATTGGCACGAACACGGAACTCAAGCTCATCGCCCTCCGTAAGATCAGGCACAACAGCTGAGTTGTCTTTCGGTGACAGCTCCATAACCTATCAAGCAACAATATTCTATTTTGTCAAGATATGCTATAAAAGAAACATTTCAAAGGCAGGGAACCTTTCGTACAGCCCTCCACAAACACAACAAAACATCACTTATGACCCTAGATTACTTATGAAGAAGTGCCCAAAGGCATGTAATTTAAATATCATTATTCTGATACAGAATTTGAAGATTTCTCAAATACAAACTGTGGCTCAGTGGACTAAACTGAGCCAGTTCAGTAGCATTATCAAAGCACTCATCTGTTGGTAGATGAATGTTAATCCCCATGAGACCAAGGGATAAAATCTGTCATGTTCATCAATGCACAAATGGCACAAATTTTTGACTTGCAAATAAATTTCACATATCATACATGATGAATGCCCATGCAAATCAAGGGTATAAAGTACTTTAGGAATTTTGGTAAAATGATACTTTAATTCAATTTTTTAAAACACCGAGATTCAATCCCAAATTTCTCAAAATTGATCAAAGATATCATAAAACCAGTATCAGGGGAATGATAGCATAATCACTTTACTTTCATATGTGACCTGTCACCACAAAACGATCAAGTTTTCGTGTAAATGTGGTAAATAGTCGAGTTGGGTTGCAAAAGTTGATTCTAAGATTTGATATTTTCTAAAAGTACATACACTCATCTTTCACCTGTCAAAATTTGAGGACCAGAAGCAATCCAGAAATATGATTTTTCTTGACTTGAATTTCAACATGTTTTTGCGGGAGCTTGAATATTTGGCCAAATTTGACCTTCACTTCGCAAGATTAATCATAATGTAAAACTAGATACAATTGGTTGTTTTCCAACATCGTCAAGTCCCCTTGTAATACGTTTGGTATCACCACATAGCTACTTTTATGAACTTAACATTGATGGTGATTGTAAGAGCCAGAAAGGATTGTCCAATCCACAGTTCCCTTCTGGAAAGTGATTAGTTTTACCAAGCTTTCTACACAACAGTTGTCAAAAGCCTACCATTTCGCATGAATGAGCACTATCTTTGCAGCTGTGTTTATCCACTTTCCTGATAATGGCTTGGGTGACAGTCCAAATTTGTGAGCAGGAATTTAAATGGGTTTGCTTTGTCCATCTTCTACGCATTATACATCATTTTAAAGCTTAGAATCTTGACTTTAAGATGTATGAAAAACACAAGTTCTTATTTTTTCGACTTATGGTGCGTTTTGTGGTGACAGGTCACAAATGGTATACCCCTCAACCCCCAACCCCCCCCCCCATTCAAAAATCCTTGCTACACTCCACTGGTTAGAATACTTACTGGTTCCCAATCGCCCTTCCGTCCAGGACCGAGTTTCCTCTGCTCCACGGTGTAGCCCTTGATAGGAGCTCCTCCGTCACTCATAGGCTTTGTCCAGGAGATGGCAGCAGAATCCTTGGTGACCTTGTCCAGGGTGGGCCTGCCCGGAGAATCAGCAGGGTCTGGACGGGGTACAGTGAGTGATAGCATATAATTATCAAAATATTGGAGACAAAGGGAACATTTTTCATCATATCTAAGGAGCTAAAGCTGTTATTACACACTAGAATCGTTGGTGACCTTGTCCAGGGTGGACCTGCCCAGAGTATCCGCGGGGTCTGAACAGGGGACAGTGATCGATTGATCAAAGTTACTAATTGTCACATGTGCTTATAAAAATCTGCAGCGTTGAGTTAAGACCCAAGTATAGTTTTGGTCGATCAAACAAAATTTTTGTCAATCTTTCACAAAGTATTCTATTGTCACCAAAGACATCAGAAAAAAACATCAAACCTACTGAAAATTGTTTATAGTGACAAATTATGATGTTTAAATAAAAGGAGAGCATCTGGTGGTATACCTATGGGAAATCTTCGGATTCCCAGAGTTTCAGAGTGAGCAATTTTCAGGGCATTGATAGATCATATAGGTGTATGTAAAAAATAAGATTGCAAAGAATTTCATTTTTTACCATTTACCAAAACTAAACCTTGGCTTTCATACTCCAAATTCTGGGGACATAAGGAACACTTATTTGTCATATCTTCAAAGCTAAAACTGTCATTACACATTATTTATTACACATTATTCTAAGCTAGCTGACACAGCTTGTTAGTTTAAAATGAGTTTAAAATTGAACTTACCGACAGGTTTGTCAAAATTAAATAGAAATATAATAGTAACGTTTCTGAGTCCATGCATCTTTTAACCCTTAGAGAGTAAGTACGAGAAATCTTGGTGTTTGGCTCTATGGAAAATTTGTGCTATACTAAAATCAAACCATCTCCAATGGGTTAAAGACACAGGCTAACATTGTGGAGCTTCAAATTAAAAAATTGTCAAACTTTGCTATCTGAGCTACATAGCAGTGTTTGAATGGACAAATAAACACCCTGGAATACAGAAGTTTGGAAATGTATGTTGCCACTGGCAAGATATTTAGTACAAAATAGCTTAATTAGATCTACACACAGTAAGTCTATGGGAGGAAATGGGCAGGTGAATCCAGTAAACTTATGATTTTCACTTTTTTAAAGCACTAGATAATCATTTTGAAAAACAATTTTTTCAGGGCTTCATTTTTAGACATTATCAAAGACACTTAGAGCATCGAGGATTATATGTAGCTCACATTTTTAAAACTGTGGTCAATGTTAGCATGTGGCTTTAATACAACATAATTATACCATTAAAAAGCAATCACTTCTTGCAGCTTCTTTTAGTAATCTCACTTTCTAGAGCACACACATTCAGGCTGACTCATAAAAGGGTCAGATGGGGCCAGATCCTGAAATGGGTAAGTTTTGACCAATACTCAGGTCAAACTTGACCC
This sequence comes from Eucidaris tribuloides, assembly GCA_001188425.1. Classification (NCBI taxonomy): domain Eukaryota; kingdom Metazoa; phylum Echinodermata; class Echinoidea; order Cidaroida; family Cidaridae; genus Eucidaris; species Eucidaris tribuloides. Next base: position 64,211 of record JZLH01S0302468.1, on the reverse strand, counting down.
AAAGTGGGTCAGACCATACGCATCACTAACCAAAATTTGACTCAATTCCAGGTCAAATGGGACTCACTTCCAGGTCAAACCTGACACATTTCTGGGTCTGGTTCCAGTACACCCTTATTTTCCAGTCACACTGATACTGTGTGCTTCAGAGTGTTACAGATGCTATATGACACTGTGGAAGACCCGTTTAAAAATTGTCAAATTTTGCTATCTGACATATCTGACAGTGTTTGAATGGACAAATAAACACCCTAGTACACAAAAGTTTGGACAGTTATGCTGTCACTAGTACAATATGTGCAGATATAAATTGGCACATTAATTATTCTCAGCCGACAGGAAATTCTGTAACACAGCAGTCTATGGGGGAAAACTGGAATGGTCTCTCAATGATTTTCACTTTTTTTAAGCACTTAATTATCGTTTTAAACTGCAATTTTTTCAAGGCTTCATTTTTAGACCGTATCAGAGACACTGGTATATGGGTGATCACGTAGCTCAGATTTTTCAAACTGGAAACATTGTGTATACAATGCCTTTAACCAAAATTGCCTTTTAGCTAGAGGCTCAACAATAAGTAATAGAAGGAATTAGACTTACAGATTGGCTCTCGGGCGAGTTGGGGCTCGGTGGCACGGCTCGGCTTGCCTTCACCGGCCTCGTTCTCGGCGATGAAGCGGAACTGGTACTCGCGGCCCTCCTTCAGGTTCTGCACGTTGTAGCGGGTGTCGCGGACGGGGAACGAGTTGGCGCGCTGCCATTCCTTCTGGTCCATCTGTCTGTAGTCCACGTAGTATCCCGTGACAGGGCTACCGCCGTCATAATCGGGCGGTTGCCATGACACTTGGGCAGAGGTGCGGTCCATGGCGTCCACTTTGGGGTTAGTGGGAGCATCGGGTTCGTCTAGACGTTTTAGGAAATGTGAAATTGTGATCGTTTGGAAAAAACAGGAATGAGATTTTCTTTTTTTATGTCAGTTGACAGAAAACCCACTATCTTCTTGATTCAACATAATGCCTAAAATAAAACATAAGTTCATACTCTTCAGATCACAGAAAAAAAAATGTTTTTTTTTAACTGTACTAGACGTTCCAACTGAAAGTGCATAATGGAAAGTTTTGTTATACAGGAGCCTTTTTAAGTCCTTATTGCACAGAATAATCGTTAATGTCATTAAAACTGAAAATCCTGTATCTTGTTATTTTACGTTTCTTATTATATTGTTCTTTGAAATTTTTTTTAGTCATCATTAATTGTTATACAATTTCGTTGTGGAGGCATAAAAAAAATATATGTAAGCAAAATATATTATAGCACGTTCAGTATCCTCGTTTCTTACCAAATGGTAGTTTGACCTTGACTGGACGTCCTTCAAGTGGTTCGCTGACACCATACTGGTTAACGGCGCAGACGCGGAAAACATAATCGTTGGTGTAGATCAGGTCCTTGACCACGTAAGAAGTTGTGGGAGCACTTGCGGTGACACGGATCCAGTTGTCTCGCTTGGCGTCGCGACGTTCTACCACGTACCCAGAGATGGTACCGTTACCATCATCGTCGGGTGGTAACCAGCGAAGGCGAACTGACTCTTTGGTGAAGTCACTGTATTCTATGGGGCCATTGGGTGGGGTGGGTTTATCTACAGTCACAAGATATATACAGTCGATGAGCAATCAATATTAAATACATTAGGCTAACATTGTGGAGCTGCAATTAAAGAATTGTACAAGACTGTGAGTATCTGAGCTACATAGTAGTGCTTAAATGGACAAATAAACACCCTAGAATACAAAAGTTTGGAAAGTTATGCTGCCACTGGCAAGATATGCATGAATGATGAATAGGAAAATTAGGATCATCACAAAAACGTAGGAAACGAAGGACCAGTTTAAGGCTTAGCATACTGAAGAGTTAACATTCCAGACAGAGTAGGTGGGTCCGCTTACCGAGCACCGTGACATTAACGGTGAAGTTGTCGGTACCGCGGCTGTTGTCAAGGGTGATCTTGTAGGCGCCAGTGTCCCCACGCACGGCGCAGGAGTTCTTGAAGGTGGAGAGGTTTTCCGTGGTGTCCACGGAGACGGCACCCGACGGTTTGAGGTCGCGGTTGTCCTTCATCCAGGTCACGGTGGGCGCTGGGGCGCCGACGAACGGCACCTTGATCTCGAAGTTGTCGCCCGCCTTGACGCGGATGTCATGAAGCCCGAAACCGGACGTGTCCACCCTCGGCGCCTCTGGAATAGGAAATATGAAAACAACAGATTTACTACAATGTCACATTACAAGTGTGAGCATACAAATGCCAGCTTTGTTTTATTCTCATTTGGGATGCCACAAGAAGCACCCCAAATTTCACACACACAAAAAATGGAAATACATTACTTGGAGACTTTCAGCTGTCATTACCAGAACGTGGTGTAGGGCTAGGTCATATCTCAAGTTGACCTGTTGATCAAACTTCCACCTTCATTTTTTTATACTGATAAAATTGATATGCCAATCAAACCAAGATACAGCTCCTTCTGCCGCCCCCCCCCTCCACCCCCAGGCTACGAATATTACTTGCTCCAATTACTTACCGAACTGTGCCTTGGCCACGAAATGCTCCGACTCCGGACTTGGCTCGCTGATACCGCCCTTGTTCTCGGCAAACACCCGGAAGAGATACTCCCTGCCTTCTGTCAGTCCTGAGGCGGTGAAGGAAGTGATCTTGATCGATTCCTTACTGATCTTCACCCAGCGCTGGCTGCGAGTCTCGCGCCTCTCAATGATGTAACCGGTGATCTTGGCGCCACCATCGGATGCAGGTACCTCCCATTCGAGGTCGGCGTGGTCGCGGTCATAGGTCGGGATGCGTGGTTTGCCCGGAGGGCTGGGAACATCTGAAAACATGAGAGATATAAAGTGGGAGAATTATAGTTCCTAGTGCATCACTTCTTAGGTTTTGAAATATATAGCCACACATGTCAAATAGTCTATATATGCAGTGATTTAGAGAACCACCAAATTTTTTTTCTGTTTTTATTGGTTTAAAAAGGAAAACAACATATAATGAAAAAAAGAACAAAATGTCATATAAAAAAGAAAAGGCAGTGAGGATTTAAGGAGTTACTTACATGTACAATTAAAGATATATATGAATACACAAAGTTACAATTCTCGACCCATATAGATCAAATATCACACCTCCCATTTTGAAAATGCAGTTATTGTACCATTTTTCTTGGAAATATAATTTTCAGTTGTGTTGTGAGATTTCATGCTGGCTTTAATACCAATAAAATCTAAAAAATATACATATACTGTGAAACCTAAGATGGTGATAAAATAATGCCTTATCCCAAAGGCATTTTTTTGGACTGTAATCAGTTGAAAGTCTAAAAAAGGCATCTTTTACCAGATGGTAGTGGTGTTTATGCAGCTAAACCCAAGATCATGTAATTACTGGGCAAGTAGACACTCATGATTTACTGAAAAAAAAATCAATCTGTATTCCCCAGCACTTTCACAATCAAATTTCATTTCAAATTACCATATGGATTCTTGGCCAGAACCGGTTCCGCTGACTCCAGGGGCTCGCTAGTGAAGCCTGCCGAGTTCTCGGCCCGCACCCTGAACTTGTAAGACGTCCCCTGCTGCAGTTTGGTCGCATGGCACTGGGGCTCTTGGCAGAAGCTGGACACCTTGGACCAGTAGTCGTCGCGTGCCTCACATTTCTCTACGAGGTAGTTGATGATGTCACTACCGCCGTTATCCGCGGGCGGTCGCCACGCCAACTGGCAGTTGTCCGCGAAGACTTCGCTAACGTCCAGTGGGCCTTGTGGAGGACTTGGTCTGTCTGTAATGTTAAATGGCACAATCACGAATATGAAAATTCCTTGCTCTTAACTGCAAGAAGGGTAAATTCGAACTGATCACTATACACAGCGTATTTAATTTTTGTACTTAATGGTATGTTTTCTTGTAGTAATTCTTGTACCAATTATATGATGTACGTAACATACTAGAGAAGTTCAATTGTTATACATGTCAGTAAGTTTTCAATTTCTACCCTGCTGCATGGCACTAATCGTGACAACTGGTTGGGATTTTGATATCTGTATGTGCATTGTTTTGATAATGTATATTTCATTAAAAATTATTACAGGCAAGGTTCACCCTGACATCAAGTTGTTTTAATAAAAGCAGAACACTAAGAGAAACATATTAATGAAAGTTTGGCAAAAATCCACCAAAGAATAACAGAGTTATGAGGTTTCAAAGTTTTAAATTTGTGACATCACATGCGAGCAGCTCCCCATATGTTTATGATATAAATTCCTTATGGTGCTGTTTTCTCAGATATTTGAAAATGATTTACCTGTGCGTTCAATATATTATCAAAAACATTTCATACATGCTTCTACGAAAAAAAAAACCCATTCAATTATCATGTACCATTTAAACAATGGCAATTTATGGAATTTATGTTACATGTCGGATATTTAACATCTTTATATAATTCAAGCCAAAGCATAGTCTTGGTTAATCAGAAAAATTGTTCTTCCATCTTTCAGTTTATTAGCATTTTATTGTCACGACAGACATCAGAAAGAAACTCAAATCGACCACAAATTGTAATATAGTGAAGTATTTTGGTTTTTTAAACCATCAGTAATTTGATATTACTACAAACATCCCCCCCCCCCCCCATCGGACACTTTGCATTTTGAGTATTTCTCAAAAATGGAAGAGTGTCAGAGCAAGCAATTTTCAGGGCATTGATAGATCATATAGGTGTATGTTAAAAAAAAAATATGAGGCAAATTCATTTTTTCACCATTTACCAAAACTACAGCCTGCCTTAGAAAAAACAATTGTGCAAGTAAAAAGTGCCCTCTTTGGCAATTAGTAATACTGTTGTGATATGATACTTACATCAACGTCAAGGGAATAGTCTTAGCTTTCAAATGTCATTTGTTCTGTTCAATTTGCTTGTTTTAATCTCGAGATATGTTGTAAAAAAAAGATGAAATCACAATTGTGCCACCTAGGGACTGTAGCAAAAGTGGCCCCAACGTGATTTTCCCCCTTTCGTTTTTGGAAATATACATATCTCAAGATCAAAACAAGCAAATTGAACAGAACTAACGGTATTTGAAAGCTAAGACTATGATCTTGACGTTGATATAAGCATGATGTCAAAAGAGTATTTTCTAATTGCCAAAGAGGGGGCTTTTCATTTGCACATTTTTTATAGACATGCTGTACACTATAGAATTGGTAAAGTACAGGATATTCAGGAACCTACCTTGGACGTTGACCTCGCAGCTGGTCTTGATCTCTCCCGTGTCGTTACTCAGTTTGAGTTCGTAGGTACCGCCATCGGATCTATCAGCGAACCTGACCTTCAACTCAGTGGATTCCTCTGTATCCTTGATGGTCAGTCGGTCGGAGGGGTGAACGGGGCTTCCGTTGAGGGTCCACTTGATGGTCGGTGGTGGTGCGCCCTCGAAGGCCACCTCCAGGATGAAGTCCTGACCCGCTTTCAGCTTGACGTCACGGAGTTTGTCACCCTTGAGCGTGGGGGCAGCTGTTGGATGACGGACAAGGAAAAAGCAACATTACAATTGATGAACTTTTTTCATGTTTTATAAGCCTTTCAACTCTGCTTGGTTTAAAAAGAGAAAAAAATTAGGAGCAAAATTGTCGCAAAGTAGAAGAAAAGTGGGATTCAATCCACCGATGTAGGAGGAAAGTAGAATATTTATAGGTAGTGTTTGGAGTAGGAATCGCAAATAAACTGGAAACATGCGGAATACGCAGGAAAAAAATTCTAAGACTGGCGAAAAAGTGGAAATCTGCAGAAATTGAATTTTCCTTCACAAACTCATTAACAACCGGTAGATAACTCAACTCCAAATAAATTAAACCTATTGCAAAGGGGTTTTTTTTTGCCAAAAAAACAGTGTCTGAAGTCCGCTTACCGAACTTGGGTCTCATCTTGTGGGGATTGGTGCATTCGCTCGGTTTTCCGACAGCCACATGAGTAGCACTTGTTTGACATCAGGCGGCGACGCGGAACTCCAGCTCGCGGCCCGCGGGAAGTCCGTCCACCTTGTGGTGGGTTCCCTTGACGGGCGATGGCGTAACCTCCTGCCAGCGAGGGCTCCCTTTGTCGCGCTTCTCGACAACATAGCCTTCAATCGGGGCGCCACCATCGTCTTTGGGAGGATCCCACTCCAGTTCGACGAAGTCCTTGTCGAAGTCGACAATCTCAGGCTTACTTGGGGAACCAGCTTCATCTGACATTGACAAAAAAAAATTGAATTACATTTCATTTTTACCCCATTGGAAATAATTTGATTTCAATGAAACACATATTCTCCATTGATCCCTGCCCAAGACATGCTATTCTTAGTCTCCAATGGGGTAAGGTAATATGAATGAAAGTTGGAGTAGTCACTGCTAAATAACGTCTTAAAAGTTAGTGACATGATTGGGAACACTTGAAAATGCCTAAAGAACCAAATGAGTTGAAATATAAACCAACTATACACTAGCAGGAGTGGATCTCCCACCTGGGAGGATTTGTCTGTAATTTGTTTACTTAAGGAGAATCAAGCATAAACATAGGAGTATCATAATTTTATCCGGGAACGATAAAAATAAGCCCCATAGAGAGCCACACAGCAGGTTTCCGTGCTACATGTGATATTGACATTGTTTATTTTAAAACGAGTCAACGTTTGACTACAAGATTTTCACAGTAGAATCCTTGCATAGTTTACTTGATTCTAGAGTAGTTTCAGCCCAAGTTGAGGATTACCCCCAATCATGTCATTTACCTTTAAAGATCCAGCTGTCTATCGATAATTCCACAACTATGGACGTTGATATTGACTGATTTATTAAGTGATGATCAATTGATTCATAGATTGATTTGTTCATTGTTTAACTGAATGATTAACTGATTGATAGAATGATTTCTTCAAGTAAAATCGAATTGTTTTCTACAAAAAAATCCACCTGTCAATAGACAGATAGTTTCACAACTGATTGACTGACAGACTGATGTATTGATTGATTGATAGATTAATTGGTCGGTTGATTTCTTTATAAGTGAAATTGAATTGTTTTCAACAAAAAGATGGAAATTGCAATATTTGGGGCGAAATTTGGAAATCAGTGGTGTAGTGACATATGATATGCATTCAATTCCAAAAATGAAGTGTTTCTGAACCAAAATGACCACAGGGTTAAAATGTCCAGCAAACAGTAAATTGGAAGCAGATCTGACATTTATATAATATTGGATGGATTTGAGGTGGATACAAGAAAATATTGTACGACTTGTGACAAATATCGGACGAGTCGCAGACGAGTCCGATATTTTCATAAAGAGTACAATATTTTCTGTGTCCACCGAAAATAAGACATCCAATATTATCATTATTATCTAAATAGTCTAGAAAATTGTAAAACAAAAATGAAATTTGATAAAATCTTCTACAAATCATCAAGTCTGTCAATGGCGACAACTGTCCACTCTGATTTTAGGCTTATATGTGTGACATCGTGTTATTCTCATCCAACATCACATCTTCCTCTTACTTAATTAAATTGTGAAAGTCAAGCACAGTATACAGAAGTAACGATATAGTGCGATTCTTGGGAAAATGATTAATTTCATAATATGTGATGCGAAACGGGGAAAACGGGATCTAGAAACTCGGGATCAACTTGTAAACAAGGCGAAAGTACCCGGATGAATGTGATATTTTTCCTCAGCGTATGATATTTTCGATATCACATGCGTCTCACGACAGCGCGTATACACGCATTCCTTTGCGCACGGGATATGCGATAATGTCACCGCGCTTGAAACCCCCCATTAAGATAATAATCAGTAATGACTAGATACCAGAGACTACCGACTTGATATGCACATTTATCTTCATCATGGAGCTACAAGGTTATGAAATGTTACAAGCTCAAAACCCCTCAACAGAACTTAGTTGGTTATCAAGTCTGCAGTTAAATTGAAATGAATGCATCACTTTATGTATCAATATGTATTTATATTTTGATATATATTAAATGTATTTACGAATGTACACTGTGCTAGCACATCTTGGTATATTCTATGTGTATGTTTCATTATCTGCCCATGCAGGTCACTCATGTTACGTACCATACGGATTCTTGGCAATGATAGACCGAGATGTTTCCAGCCATTTGCTGACACCCTCTGAATTCTCGGCAGCAACGCGGAACATGTACTCTGTTCCTGGCACCAGTCGGGTAACCTAAGGTTGGATAAGAAATAATTATATCGTCTAAAAAGGGTCCCATCGCATAAACTATAATGGCAGTTCTTTTTTCGTGGTTAAATCAGCAAAAAATGGTACTTTAAATTTTATTGTATATTTTTCGTTGGGTGCATGTACAAACTAACATTTTTTTTCTCAGGTAAGGTTGGACAGGAAGAAGACGTAGGATTTGATTCAGATGTTAGGTTTGGAAGAAGCAGTGGATCAGGTGGCAAAGGTGAATGGAGTATGTTGGTATGGACATATGTTGAGGAGAGATCAGGATCACGTTTTGAAAAGTGCCTATGAGCCAAAGGGGAGGGGGTGACAAAAGAAGACATGGAAGAGGTAAGTGGTGGAGGAGAGGAGGGTTGGGCTGTTGCAGTTATCTAATATTATTAATAGTAGTAGTATTATCATTTTCATTATCATCATCATCATCATCATTATTATTATTACTTTATTATCACTACTATTACTACCATCACTATCACTATCAGAAGTAGTATTAGTAGTAAAAATAGTACTGGTAGTAGTAGTTAAAAGTTATTATATCCCTCATTGTAAGTTTCTTGAATTCTGGTTGGTCAAAAGTATGTCACATGATGAAAAATAAACACACTATTCTGTGAGTCTGGGAGACAATCGTTCTGAAAGTACTATAATAGTCGGAGAGTACAATAGTAAAGTACTATTGTACTCTTGATAGCGGGAGAGTACAATAGTAAAGTACTATTGTACTCTCGACAGCGGAATCGCGATTTGAGCTCAATTCAAAAGCCAAATGAATCGTGTGTAAAAACACATGTACTGAACGCTATTTTTTTCCGTGCGTGTGAAAGACATTATAGCGTGCACGCCCGTACGGAAGTTTGGCAAAGTTTAAGATTAACACTGGAATAAGTTCGTCAAATTTGAGTTGGGATTATAGTTAAAATAAGAATGAAGATATTTAGTGTTTTATAGGTTTATGAAATTGATACTCAACTAACTAGAGTATACGTTAATGGAATTGCATCCATATCCGTACTGCAAGTAAAAATATCGCACACCTGTATGCCGTGCGACACACACTTACTCGTAGGGGTTGCCGTAAATACATTTCATTTTCCTTTTTTTTCTTTGTGTAATTTCCCTGTTATTTGATGACGGATATAAAACAAATATATCCTATGCTGAGAGCCTCTGTTTGAAACTATGACGCCCTCGGTTACGTTGACTGTTAACTATTTTCCCTCGGGGCTGCGCCACTCGAGAAAATAGTACAGTCCACGTAACCTCGTGTACGTCATAGTTTCAAATAGAGACTCTCGTATCAGTATATATTTGTATACTGTGGAAGTATTGGTAGAAGTAGTGGTAGTAGTAGGAGTATTATTGGTAATAGTAGTAGTAGTGGTAGTGGTATGGTAGTAGAATCACACGATATTGAACATCAAAATGTCTGGTGTTGAATTTGACACCACAGTGTTTGCATCACAACTCCGGATGAATACCTTGCATGTTGGTCTTTGTTGTATCATTGAGCACTGACCAACCAGATCGCTTGACATCACGTTTTTCGATCACATAATTGCTCAGAGGCAGGCCGCCAAGATCTTCTGGTGGATTCCATGTCAGTGTTAGCGATTCGGCCACAACGTCGATGGCCTCTAGTGGAGCCTTCGGGATGCTGGGTTTATCTATAGGAAAATAAAATGACAGAGTATGAAATAAGCAATGGTTGATTTCAAGGTTTGGATTAGTGTTATTTTAAATGTTAGTAGACGACAAGAGCCGTTACCACCAAGCTCAGAAACTGTAACTTGGATTAATGGCCACGGTCAGTTCTGTAATCGTGATAGCTTTACGTGAGTGTCAACACAAGCTGACGTCACATCCCTTGTTTAATGAACATCAAAACCGCAAAAAAACTGAAGAAATGTTATAATTTCATTATGAAATTTAAATAATCATACTACAAATTTAACACTGTCAGAACAGCATGTACTTCCCTCTTGATTTCATATATTTGACTCATTTCATCATGTCTTAGTCCTTCACAATCTAAAATCTATCAAAATCTATAAAATTTATCTTGCCGCTTACCGCGTGTCATCGCGCTGTCATACACATTACACGTACAACTTCGCAACCTAGCTGGGTAAGCCGAGACAGTAATAACACTAACATTAACAACGAACGTGAAATGGTGATTTTCTTAATCCCTAGGGGTTAGTGTTAGTAATGAATGGGACATACGCATGTAAATTGCCAACACCAGCAACCTGGCCAGCTTGGTTCAGCAGACAATTATTAACACCGACTTCTGGAAGTGCATCACGATTTCAGGGTCAATTTTCGAACACAGATCGATTTCAAGTTTCAGATTAACTCTTGTGTTATTGTTAAGATAACACTAACATGAACACAAATCCAAAACTTGAAATCACAAAAGGAGAGTGGAAACAAACACACTGACATAACTTAAAGATTGAGTTTATGATTTCCACAACCCAACATGACCTCAATCCAGACATTCACAAATCTACTTTACAATGATCTGCAGATTACAGCAGCTGGTACTAGAATGGATAGCAAAGAATTTTTTTTTCTTACCAATGACATTAACTTGAGCAGTGGCCGTTTCTGTACCGAATGGGTTGGTGACAGTGACGGTGTATGCTCCTGAATCCTTTCTGTTGCAAGCCCATGTTGATAACTCACTCTCGACAGGTGTGCTTCGGACCTTAAAACAAAGATTTGTGTTGAAATTAGTGTTGTATCAGTAAAGGTTATTTTACTATCCAGAGACCGTACTTAAATATCCGAACAGTTTCGAATAGCCGAAAACAACCAATTGCCTGTCATAATATTTGTATTTGCTGTTGCTGTTCAGATAATCCCCACTGACAAATGAAGAGTTATAGTCCTGTGAGCTTGTACTTGCCAGACCACCTTATGCACTAGAATTCACAATGGGAAAAACAATCTTAAAAAGATGCATGTTCCTTCCTCTCTAAATTGATAAGACTCATCATTAAAACTTACCCCCCCCCCCCCCGACTGACCTACTGCATACCTTGCATTCCAATCATTGGATCGAGATCAGACTTTCTCCCCCAGTAAGTCCTAATGACCTTCCATAATGCCTGGCTTCTTTTACAGGCATCCGCTTGTTTAACTTAACTTTCCATTGCTTTGGAATTCACAGTTTTATTTAAATAATTACTTTTTCAATAATTTACTTCCTACAAAGGAAGCATCTACTATCCTTTCTTAAGTTACACAAACGAGACAGAGGAAAGAGCAAAGGAAGATAAAGAAGAAAAAGAAGAGGAAACACGAGGAGAAGAATTGAAGAAGATGGCAAATGCACAGAAGATGAAGAACATGAAGAAGTAGAAGTAAATGGAGAAAAAGGAGAAGAAAAAAGAAAAAAGTATGAAGAAGAAATGAGAGGAAGAATGAGAAAAGGCAAAAGGAGGAGGAACAGGAAGAAGAAAAGAAGATGCAGATTAGGTGGAGAAGAAGAAAAAGTGAGAAGAGAAGAAAAGAGAAGAGAAGAATAAAGAAGGGAAAGAGAAAAGAGAAGAATATAAAAGAGAAGAGAAAAGAGAAGAGAAGAGAAGGGAAGAGAAGGGAAGGAAACAGAAGAGAAGAGAAGAGGAGAATAGAGAAGAGAAGAGAAGAGAAGAAAAGAAAAGAAAAGAAACGAAAAGAGAAGAGGAGAGAAGAGAAGAGGAAAAGAAGAGAAGAAAAGAAAAGAAAAGAGAAGAATAGGAGACAAGTATAGGAAGAGGGAACAGGGAAAAGGCAAAAGAGAAAAAAGGGAGGCGAAAGAGAAGAAAAGGAAGACGAAAAAAAATCAGATAGGAGACAAAGAAATGAAACAGCTTCTTCCTACCTTGACTCTTTCGTCAGCCTTAAGATCCTTGTCAGGATTGGACCATGAAGCCGTGGGGTGAGGAGTACCGGAATACTTCAGATGCAGCTTGAATGTTTGTCCAGCCTTGACAGTGAGGTCCTTCAGGTTCTTCAGGTCAAGTTTTGGTGGGACTAGTCAAAGAAAAAAGAAATCACAGAAATTGCCATATTTCTGATTGTTAGGCCTGAATATATACAATTTTATGGTACAGTGGAACCCCGTTATAAAGAGGTTGGATATAACAAAACAAGGTGATTTTGTAGATCCCAACTCTTTATATTTCTTCATTTTTGTACCCTGATATAGTGAGAAACCTGATATATCAAGGTAATTGTCATGGTTTTTAGGTCCTTCATATAACGAGGTTCCCCTGTATAAGAAATAAGTGAATCTTCAGGAGATGTCTCAGATTTTTAACAAAGTATGCAGATCTTCAAAAATCTCTAAAATGGTACAAGATTGAAGTTATTATTCATTTTGTAGATGTCTCACACATTTTGACCAACAAGTATGCAAATCTTTGAAAATTTTAACGAATTTCACATTCCTTCTGTAGATGTCTCACACATTTTGACCAACAAGTATGCAAATTTTTGAAAATTTTAGTGGATACCACATTCACAAAGAAAGTATCTACATGCTTGATTCTTAACATGCCAGAGAAATCACATCTGTACAAATGTTGTCTCAATAATTTGGTGCATACACCATTGGTACTGTAAGAGTCAAAGATTCCAAACATTGTTTCGACTTCAATCATAAGCATAATTCTTAAAGGCCCACTGTCAAGGGTCAAATCGACCACTGAGAGGATGAGCACTAGTCTTTAGATACTAGCACATACTCACGAATATGGACTGCCATAGTTTACAGATAACAGGAGGAAAACAAATGCTCTATTTTACCAAACCACTAGGATTTTTCTGTGACACTATTGGTAGCATTAGTGCCCCAATTTTAAAATTAGAGACAAAAGAGGGCATTTTTCCATTCTGTCATGACAGTGGGCCTTTAATGTAAACGTGTGCAGTTAGTTATTTTGGTCTGTAGGTCAACAGCAACTAAAATGTACTCACTTTCAGGGTCCTTTGCAATAACTGGTCCCGTTGTTTCGCTGGGCGCGCTCATTCCAGCCTCGTTTTCGGCTGCTACACGGAAGTCATACTCCTCTCCTTCAACCAGGTCTGGCACCTAATGGTATTGGAATGAAAAAAAAGTCAACTGTTTTGCGACTTTCATTGATTCAACCAGTGCATTCAACTGAAACATTGTGTATCAGATCTTAACTCTGCCATATAAGTGTATTCATGTTTGGGATGCACTTTTGCAAAAAGGTTAAACCCCCAAACATCCCCCTCAGTATGCCTTTGCCAGTAACTGTAACCGTTAATTACTGGTAATACCTTTAGTGTGAACTAGACATATATCTGACGGTGATAAATACCCTGCCACATCAGCATGGCCTTATGTGTGGAAATTCCCTGATTTATCCCCATAATTTACCATTACCATGGTAATGCAGTTTCAACACATTCAAAAAATATGTTTTGCACATCTTCATCCAAAGACCTATGTGTGCACCAAATTTAATGTGCATTGGTCAAAAACTGAGGAAGTAGTTTGATCCGCAAGAATTTTCCCTGATTAATGGCCATATGTTGTTACCACAACAATGCAGTTTTTAACATATTCAAAAATGTGTCTTCACATCTTCACCCAAAGACCAATGTGTGTGCCAAATTTCATGAGAACTGGTCAAAAACTGAGATAGTTTGATCCACAAGTTTTTCCCTAAATTATTTATGTTGTTACCATAGCAATGCAGTATCTGACACATTCAAAAAATACCCTGCCCCATCAGCATGGCCTTATGTGTGGAAATTCCCTGATTTATCCCCATAATTTACCATTACCATGGTAATGCAGTTTGAACACATTCAAAAATATGTTTTGCACATCTTCATCCAAAGACCTATGTGTGCACCAAATTTAATGTGCATTGGTCAAAAACTGAGGAAGTAGTTTGATCCGCAAGAATTTTCCCTGATTAATGGCCATATGTTGTTACCACAACAATGCAGTTTTTAACATATTCAAAAATGTGTCTTGCACATCTTCACCCCAAGACCAATGTGTGTGCCAAATTTCATGACCATTGGTCAAAAACTGAGGAAGTAATTCAATACACAAGATATGCAACTGACCAACCGATCACCCAACTATAACCAGATTCCTACTAGACCCCCTTCAAGATACAAGATACAAGATGATTTATTGTCACACACAGTTCGACCTCAATTAACCGGCTACGTTGGGACCAGCAGCCATCCGGATAAGTGATATGGCCGGATAAGAGAGAAAATGTATAAACACAATATAGGGGGGAGGTAATAAATGTCATAAGTTATTGTATAAACAACCCAAAGACCATGCACAAGTTGCAACAGACCTCCCACAAGTGATACTTTATTCCTTGTTCCCTGATACCCAGCAGGTTTCTGTGTACACTTCTGATAAAGGTGTATCAATTACAGGCTATGACTGATAAGTCCATTGTCCGGATAACAGAGAGATCTGGTTAAGTGATGGCCGTATAATCGAGGCCGAACAGTATATAAAATATATACATAAAATTTGGATTCAGACAGCAAACTTTGTTCAGTGGGGGTCTAATAATTTCAGCCCTTACTGTGTACTTGTTTCCTTTGATGGGCGTTTTGTTGACCTTCTCCCATTTGCCGGAGTCAGGGTTCTTCTTCTCCACGTGGTATCCCTTGATTGGGCTTCCGCCGTCATCCACCGGCTTGGACCACTCCAGGGGGACCGAGTTCTTGGTGACGTCACCCACCTTGGGCTTGCCTGGAGCAGAGGCTGGGTCTAGATGAAAGAAATATTAAAATGTTGTATTAGACAGAAATAACCATCTGTAGCACCCCTACAATTTTTTTTTTAATCCTTTTTTTTCTGAAACTGTGCATTTGACTTTTGCTTTGTTTATTCATTGTACCAGCAACCTCCTATTAAAAAAGACAAATTGCTCCTAAGTTTCTGTCTTATACATCATGGTACTGCATTTTTTTTTATAGTCCTTTTATTCAAAATAACAAATACAGGATAATATGGAACCCAGGATATGTGTTTTACAACAACATACAGGGCATAATTATTTACAAAGCATACATTTACAAACAAACATTCTCAAAGGCTTGACGAACATAATAAGAAGTTTAACAGTAGTAGAGTACAAAATATGGGTGGGAGTTTGTGAATATAGCATGTGTGAATGAATGATTACATAACTTCGTCATAATTTGGGAATACAGTTGTGACATTATCGCATGTTGATAAACTGCATAATTATATTCATAAAGACTTATTACATTAAACATCAACATTATTTCTGAAATTTACAACAGAATAAAGATCGGAAATTACGAATGCTGTCCTTATGAATTACGTTAACTATATAATGCATTGAAATTTGTACAAATATAATTTCATATTCGATAATTTTGATCAACTAAAATGAAAGTTTAGTTTGAATTGGTGTGTGATTATAATAGTAGCACCTGTTGATAAACTGGGTAATGCATTCATCCATGTTATCCCTAGATTGTGTAGAAAATAAAAATGTCATATTTACCCAGGATAGCCTCTTCAGTGACAAACACTGCTCTCCTACAGGACCGTGCAATTATTACTATTACCCCAGTTTCCACCAGGTCCTTATTTCATTCAAATTTGCAGAGCAGCAATGTGGATAAATTGCCTTGCTTGAGGACAAACACGCGCTTGGAGGATATCAACCCCAGCCTCTTTCCCTTGAAAGGCAGAGAACACTCCAAACAAGGCAATTGCACGATTGTGTCTCGCCCACCCATGACTAAATAACAGAAAGGTTACTTTCCCAAAGTACATCTCTACACCAAGTTTGACCTAAAATGACCTTTGACCTTACCATTTGACCTCTGATGGCAAGATAACAAGAAGGTCCCCCAAGAGATTCTTGCAGGTAAACTTTAACATTTGACCTCAAATGACCTTTGACCTCATCATGTGACATCTGAAAGCACCACAACATGATGGTACCCAAAGTACATCTATAACCCAAGTTTGGTTGCCATTGGACCAACTTTTGCTAAGGCTGTGTCCTTGGGTAAGAAACTTTATCCCCACTAACCCATCCCTCAGATACGATGTAAAGTGGGAGGTCCTGTGTTGAGACTGAAACACCTCAGCACGTTAAAGAACCCACACACTTGATCGAAAAGAGAAGGGTGAAAACCCGGTGTGATGGCCGTTTCAACACTCTCAACACACATGTCCAGTCAGGTTTCCTTGAGGGCTGGCAACTGGTGTCCTGATAACCATTACTACCTGTCCCAGGTTGGCATCAGGAAAGACATCCAGCTGTAAAATTGTGCTTCACAAAAAGCCTTACACAAGTGAGGTGAATCCAGCCACCCCCATTTAATGGGGACAAAACCAGCTTTAACCCTATTTTAACTGGGCTATTTAAGACCAGGTTTTTAGTGGGGGGGGGGGGGTTCAATTTCACCCCCTCTTCAGATCTCGGCTGCCGACTGCGCGATCGCCGCGAAAATTTGCATGCGCATAGAGCCGGATGTAAACTGCATGACAGTATAGTCAAATTGTCAAAAAATTTATCTTCTCAATTTTTTAAAGTAATTAATTATGCAAATAAGCACATAAAATTATGTTTTCGCCTATAACTTACAATAGCTAGTAGAATACTAATTTTTGGTGAAAATATTCATTCTGTCATTTCTCACAATTATCTACAAAAAAAATTGCCAAATTGGAGTAAATTTCTTTATGTATTCTATTGTTTTGTGAATTTCTTATGTATTTCTTTGTTTTTTCTGACCTTTTGTTTTCTATTGTTTTTTCAATGAAAATTTTTGGGGACACTTTTGCCATCATAAATAGCATAAAATTAATTCATTTCAACCAGTAAAAGCAAAAATAATCATACATTTATGATTTTTGGCTGAAAACACAATTTCCATTGGTTTGTACACAAAATCACATTTTTGAGCAATTTTGGGGTTGACATGCATGTATAAAAAGTCATGCAGCGTCGTAACGATATGTCTGATTTTCGTGAAAATGGTTTCAAAAGATGCGCAAGACTTGAAAGTAAAAAGTCAGCGAGCGACGTGGTCAAAAAACTTTGCGCGGCAGCATGGTCGCGAAATTCTTCGAGGGGGGTCAAATTGACACCCCCCCCCTCCCAAATTAACATAGGGTTAAAACCCTGGATAATTACTACCAGCTACCTTCACTTGCCACTTACCAATGGGTTCCCTCGCCAATGCGGCCTTGCTCGGTTCGCTTGGCTCACTGGTTCCCACCTTATTCATCGCGGAGACTCGGAACTGGTATTCTGTTCCTTCCATGAGACCTGTGACAACACAGCGCGTAGAGAAGAATTAATTTAATTCCAAGATGCAGTAAGTCCATTGTCCACAAGAAAATGAGAAATCTTAACAAATACTGTGACCAACTTTGCGTCCAGCAACTCAATTAAATTAGAAGTCAAATTGCACAAGCAACTACAGAATATTGATTACTTTACTTTCATTTTGCATAGGCATATTCACACACATGAACAAAGAAATGATGATTTTGATCGCAAAATGGGTTAGCTCCATTATCACCAAAATTGAGTTATTAATATCAACACATTTACAACCTGCTCACCTAGCAATAGTATGAAATTTAAAGCCAAATTCCACAAGCAAGTACAAATATATCTTGGGTTTTACTTTTATTTTTCCATAGGCATTTGTACAAACTTGGGCAAAGAAATGCATTTTTCTCTTTGCTTTATAGTCTAAATGGCTCGATCCGGGGCAAAATAGGTCACGACTCGGAGACCTCCCGACTCTAAATTGGATCAGATCCCACCATTACTTCCCTCCAACCCCAGGGAATGTCCGACATTTGCTCCAGCGACAATTGCTCTGACAATTATTTCATGCGCTTACGCCTGACTTCAATCCTAACCCTAACCCTAACACTAACCCAAACACTATTCTGAACTGGAAACCCAATAGCAACCCTAACCCTAACTCTTTATCTTCTGAGATATTGTCACCGGAGCAACTGTCGGATCACCAATGAGGGGAATGTGACTCACTTGTGACGGTCATCTTGGTCTCGGTGACCGGTTCCTTGCTGGCCTTGGACCAGCGGGTGTTGGAGGTGTCCCTCTTCTCCATCAGGTAGCCCGTGATGGGGCGACCGCCGTCAAACCCGGGCGGAGACCACGTGAGAGAGATGCTGCCGTTGGCGGTGGCTACGACTTTAGGTGCAGCGGGTCTGTCTGGGGGTTCTGGAAGGACAAAATCAACCACATGTCAGTGTATCGTATTGCTGGACACTTATTATTTGGAGGCAGAATTCACACAAGCAAAATGATTATTTCCATGTAAATGTTAGTTTTAGATTTTTTTTATATATTTCTTCTTTGTTATACAACTATTATCAGAAAATTCTATAACGGTGAAATTTGTTGTGTAGCTTTCTACGGGATCAATTTCTATCGGGGCAGGAAATTAATTCAATACTGGTAAATTAATGCCTTCTTCTGAAGAAACAAATTCAAGACAAATCATTTCAGCCTGAATATATACTCCAGCCACTGCATGTATTGGTATATGTTTCAACTCATTTGCTTCTTGAAGCATTTTTGTATTTCTTCCAATCATGTCACTGCCCTTTCAAGGCACTAGTGGAAGACCCATTTAACAAATTGTCCAACTTTGCTATCTGACATATCTGACAGTGTTTGAATGCACAAATAAACACCCTAGAACACAAAAGTTCAGACAATTATGCTGTCCCTTGCAAAATATGTTCAGATAAAAATTGGCACAGGAATTATTTTCGTCCGATGAAAATTCTGCAATACAGCAGGGGGAAAACTGGAATGGTCTCAATGATTTTTACTTTTTTAAAGCACTTAATGATCATTTTGAACTGTAATTCATTCAGGGCTTTATCTTTAGATCTTATCAAAGACACTAGTTGCATAAGAAATTATGTTGCTCACGTTTTTTCAAACGGAAATATTGTTAGAAGATTCCAGAATGAATGTTTACCTGAAGGTTCCTTCGCAACCTGGGGTTTGTCAGTCTGAGTGGGTGAACTGGACCCGACTTCATTGATGGCAGAGACCCTGAAGAAGTACTCCTTGTTCTCCGTCAGCCCAGTCACAGTGTATGTTGTTCCACGCACCTTGCTGTCAGCCTCCTGAAACACAGAGATGAAATGATTTCACATTAGGAATAATTAAAGTAAAGCCTCCATTCCTTCGCGATACGGAACATTAAAAAAATCACGGAAATGGGAAGTTTAACACAGAAAATGGGAAATCATGAAGTAATAACCTTAAAATTGGAAGTAATTGCAAAATAAACAAATATGAAATGTCTCAAATCATTCTTGAACTAAATAGTACCTTTAACAAACATAAGAGCAACTTTAATCACCCTAGCCAACCCCTCTGTGGGCCCCTCTACCAGCCGTCTTTCTCACTACCTGACTACGGCTGCTCCATTTCACTGAGGCTGACAGGATACACTATGTACCTCATAAAATCTGAGTTGTAATCATGTAATTATTAGGTGAAATATGGTGTTTATATACATGATTTTGAGTAACACAGAATATCAAGGAAAACAGAAAATTTGAAAAATAGAATTTTTATTTTGTAAAACAGAGAAATGGAGGCTTTAGATTAGAGAATTAATCGTTCAGACAACAAGAGACCATCGGAATGAAACTTCAATCTTCCAGTGGTTCTGACACCGTAGAAGAATTGTCTTTAAACTCCCCTGAGGGAAAAGGGTAGATCACAGATAGTCTGACTGTCTCCGATGTAACAGGACCAATATCATCAGGTGGCCACATGATTGCACACTACGTTTGGTGTGTTTGATGACCTAGTCCTGCTGCATCCAGGATGACGTCATTATCAATCAGCCCTGACCTGATAATACCTCAATTGTTCCTCCCAAGTAGAACGTTGAGATTGATCTCCTGCAGCATCCTACGATCATTCAGAACAAAAAAACTATGTTCCTCGGAGTGGGAATTATCTAATAATACAGACGTCTTGCCTTTTTTGGGGGTGTAATCAATGTAATCAATTTTTTTGCTTCAGTACACTTCTCGCACTTCTCCACATAGTCATGAGTGATGGGGTATTAGTGTTGTACTTGGGCGGTTCCCAATGTAGACAAAAGGTGGTCTCGCTGCAGCCGAATTTTGGAAATTCAATTTCATGAGATTCTTTTTGGGGGGATCAATGTAATCGATCATTATGCTGCAGTAATATAGGAATACAGAGACGCCACAGGAAGCGTTCCAAATTTCCTGAAATTCATGTGTGAGAGAGAGCAGAGCGAACGAGTACGAGGAATAAACAAAGTATATCTCAGCAAATTGCTTCCCGGACAGGCCCCCAAGTTACAATGCCTTCATAAGCAAAAGGAATTGCAAAAAATAACAAAATTCTTAATTTTACACTAAAAATCTTTTCCTCTTTATAAAAAAAATCAGTAAATCCAGAAATTTCCAGAAATTTCTGGAAATGTGGATCTCTGGGAATAGAGAAAATTACCTCCCAATCGTTAGCACGCTTCTCACGCTTCTCCACGTAGTAGTGGGTGATGGGCGTGTTACCGTCGTACTTGGGCGGTTCCCACACAAGGGAAATGGTGGTCTCGCTGTAACCGGTCACCTTGATGCTAGCTGGGGCGTCAGGGAAATCTGGGGTGCAAGATACAGATGTGGCAAAGGGTTAAATTAGTAAATTGAAAATTGTGATTTTGATTCCCATAGCAAACCAATTTCCTCAGATTTGATCCAACTGGTACATATAAATACAGTGTTCAAAATTTACGATTCATATGCAGACCTCCCAGCTTTTTTGACTGTTGCTTAAAATAAGAAAGAAACATCATTTCCCATAGAAATGTGTAGCAAAATTATTAAGAAAAATAGCAAAGTCATATTATATCATAACAAGAGCTGGGAAAAGTCAAAATTCATTTTCTTTCCTCCAAATTCAGAATGGTTGGGAGGTTGCAAATGTTGTAAAGTTTTTGAAATATAAACAATAAATCATATGAAATTGGGACGTTGCTGAGGTTGTAGTTTGGGATGATAGTCTGCTTTCAGACTATGGATGTAGTTTCAGCTACTAAGTTTGAATTGGGTAAAGTTCAATCAAAGCAAAGATTGCTTGACCATTGTCCAACTGCACTGGTGTGAGTTTTTGACCTTGTGAGCTTTGATCAACAGGAATTCAGTTTTCACTACAGATGATATACAAATCAGGTCTGACAGTCAGAATTGATTAACGGGTGTATAAAATCCAAATTCAGTGAGCAACATTACGTTGGTTTATTGTGTCTGATTTTATCAGCGCTTATTTTCACATTTTCATATCTGACTTTTCAGCCCCACGGCTTTTGTGAGAGGTGAATCTTCACATTATGAATAATTTCAGCTTATTTTTCTCAATAAGCTCAATTCGGGTCTGCAAATCATGGTCACAATGTTTAAGCAAAGGCCGTCCTTTTTTGGTTCAAGTGATTCCACACTTACCAATGACCTTGACGTTGACCTTAGCTGTCTTCTCTCCATGTTTGTTGCCAACCTTTAAACCGTAGCTCGACGAGTCACCACGCTCTGCCTTTGTGATCAGAAGCGTGGCGTCGTTGGGCGTGGTCACGATCTGGATGCGCGGCGTCTCTTTCATGACCTCTGACCCCTTCGTCCATTCCACTGTCGGTGCAGGGGCGCCAACGATTTCACAGGTCAGCTCAACAGGCTCTCCCACCTTGACGGTGACATCCTTGAGAGTGTCCAAATTCAAACCAGGTTTCTCTGTTGCACAGAAAAAATATCATATCCGATAAATTTATGTGATTTTATTGAGAAGGTAGAGGATTCAGTGTTGCGAATAACGCTGCTAAGCCCACAAAAGTCACAATGTGTAACCACCGTTTGTAATAATTTATTATTTCTAGAACAGGCTAGATGTACCTCAACTTATCGAGAATTAAATCACCATGGAGAAATAAACATGACAACAAATTTAAGTGTGTGTATGCTCCGTTCAACAAATTCAAAATGATTAGCAGAAAATCAGTTACAGTCTTGTGATGTAATAACCATATTTCTGTTTTTGTTTAGTAAAGTGCTGTAATTTGGTTGACAGACTGCAATGGGATATATTTTTTATACACACCCAAAATAAGTAAATTCATTAATTAATCAATTAATTAATAATAACAAATAAATAAGTAGATAATTACATTTCTTACTTTGGCAGTACATCCTTTACATTCTTCATATACCTATTCTCATAAAAACTTAAGCATACTTGTGTGCACATGTGTTGTGTTTCACTTAATTAATTGTAATATAGATAAATACCTACCAAATTTAAAATGACTCTCTAAAATTTATATTAACATTATTTTGGTATCAAATAAATGTTAGAAACTGTAGTTTTTTGTAATTATACTGCAAAGCATTAGGGCATTACATCAAAGCAATTTCTTTTTAGCAAAACGAAAAGCTCTTGCCATAAAGCACATATTAACCAGAAACAAGTGGTTTAAATCATTGAGTTAGATACAATGAACCGTCAGCATGAACATTATGTGCGCTGAGTTGTTTCATATTTATTATAGCACATATCAAAATATATACTTTTTTAAGCATGATATATTGTAATTAGGTTATCGCAAATGGATTAATACCTAAATTAATACCTTAAAAACAGTATTAAAAGGATCTTGACAATAACATGATCCACTAGTTAGACAAAACGTATTGTTAGGTAGAATTAAACAATAACAAGAAACAAACAGTTCAGAAAATTAAGTGTCCAGAGGCACAATGTTGTAACTTTATTATTTCATTTTGATAAGCAACCTGTTACCATGATACCCTGATAAAGTTGCACAACCCATAGGTAAGAAAAGTGCTAAATATTGTAATTATAATATAAAGTATGAAAGTAAAGTGTCCTCAATGTCCTCAATCAAAAGTTTTATGACCTTCACATTTTGTAAAAGGTTGAATATTTATACTTCCATCCCAAAGTATTTTTTCTTTCCAAGTTCATGTTACATAAGATTTGCAACTTTATCAGGGTATCGTGGTGACAGGTCACATATGCTATAACTTCAATGGGGATGACTCATTGCATAGCCATAAGTGGCAGTGCGTCATTATTCAAAAACATAAGTCCAACTTAATACTATACACTATCTTTGCACACAACTCTAGATGAGAGCGATCAGTTTTTAACACACAGAAGAATGTTTTATACATGATAAATTGTTAGGACATTGCTGTTTAGATACAACATCATTTGATTTGCTAGATATTGAAACTTTCTGAATGTTTTATGATGTGGACATTCTACCAGGTTGCGAAAAGCACAAGAGTGTATCACATAGATACAAAAATTCTTCACGACTGAAGCTCAAGAAGCCCAATGGTGGATATGAAAAAAAAAAAGTTTGGTGTCATTTAAGCTCTTCAGAAACAATGTGGTGGGATGAAGTTTGGAAGATAGAGTGACTGCCATTTCGTTAACGTGGTGGTTATTTTTTTAAAGGTGTAAACCTTGTTTTATAAAGGTTTCAGCAAATGAATTCACACAGTATGGTAACATACTTCCAAATCATTGATGTAATATACTCTCATTTGTCAATCTGATTTGATAAAGGTTTCCAGAAATGCCTTCACAAGGTATGGCAAAATATTTATTATCCAACTCATTGTGCATAATTCTCTCTCATTTGTAGAAGATCCACGATACAATCCACATAAGAATTATTAACACTTAATGAACATAAATCGAATGTGCTAAAGGCCAATTCATTTCCTTCATGTGAGGAATGACAATATTGGAATAAGACAAAATACATGACTACGCGCATGCAATGTCATCTTAGCAAAAGTTCTCATCCCTTAATGTGGTTGTAATTTGATATCTGAATATGTGGTTAATGTAATCAGCCATTCGATTTTCCAGAAATCTCAGCTAACTTTCAAACCAAAAAATTGTCCATAAAAATATATTTTTGTCAGGATTACTTTTACCCATTGGAGACGATCTGATTTCGCTATAACACGCATTTCCCATAGACTCCAACACCAGTCAACTTGTACTTCCAATGGGTTAATATGCATGTAATTGTAAAGCCTTTACCAAATTGTGGTTACACTGTATGAATTGGCCCTTAGCTTTGGTAACAATAACCTACAAAATGAAGTGAGTCAGGTTCAACATAGTTAGCAACGTATAGAACTGACAATACAGCGTGTCTCCAAAAAAAAAATTGTGCAAGTCAAAAGTGCCCTCTTTGGCAATTAGAAAATACGGTTGTGAATGATGCTTACATTAACGTCAAGGACAAACAATAGTCAAAGCTTTCAAATGCCACTTGTTTTGTTCAATTTGCTCATTTCAATCTCAAGATATGTTTAGTTAACAGGTAAAATCATCATTGTGTCACTTTTACTAGTCAATGATAGCATCAGGCCCTGTTCCCTAGTAAAAGTGGCACAAGTGATTTCTGCCCTTTCGTGGTTATATCTTGAGATTAGAATAAGCAAAATTAACAGAGGGTGCTTTTTCACTTGCACAATCTTTTTTTTCTGAGACAAGCTGTAGAACTGACAAATAATGAGCAATTGTTTTCTACAGACAAAGGGAGCCATATTAATGTTGACATGAAAAAAAATGTCTAGTGACATGGTTGTGAAAGGGGTATGTTGACATATTAATTTTTGGTTCATTCCTTATTTCAAAGCCACATCTACCACCAAACTTACAATTTTTTGACGTGTCAAATTATAAATTATATGCTGTATATATTTGTACTCACCACCTTTGTGAAGAAAATGAAATTGAGAAACAAAATATTTTGTCATTGTATTTTATTTTTGTGGTGTTAGTTATCAGTCATATGTTTCTTCTATGTGAAAAACAATCTTCAGCTTGAACAATCATCATGTTTATTTGAATGGAGAATTGGGGAAAAAACTATAAACAATTCAATGCTCTGAAGACAATTTTTTTATTCCAGTAGTATCCCAGGCACCATTTTACCTCCCTGTTTATCAATTTCTGGAATGCCAGTGGTACATGTGCAGTGTGTACCTCCCTTCCTCCAAATAACAGGTATAAAATCATTGTTTCTTTTTTAATTTTCCTTTTTTGTTATCATGGTACTGATAATACCATCACATTGTTTGGCACCAACTAGGATACCAGTGTCAATAAAATATGGTGATTGTTTTTTTTCCTGAATCCCTCGATTACTAAAAGTGAACTTCAAGACATTTGGAAAATGACAAAGTTCATAAATATAACTTATTCGCTAGACATGGTACAATAAACCTACATTTTGCACTTAAAGGTCCTGGGAAAGGATGTTTAATTGTGCAGAAAGTGTAAACGAGATTGTAAATTGGGTATAGAATGCATCTAAACTTGTACATCAACATGTGTGAAATCATCTTTCCCATTAGAGTTCTGTACCTTCTAAAAATCAAAATATCAAAATGTATAATATACAACACAAGCCTAACAGAAATGCTCTTCTTCGAAATTATAAATATCTTCATAGCTCCAGATTTTCCCTGAAAAATGATTTCAAAGCATACGTATGCTCTTGTTAGTGACTATGATCTTCGTTTTTGATAATACGTTTTTGCATTTTGGACTCTAACACTCTTACTCAGGACTTTTATAATGTCTTGAAAATTAAAACATCTCTAAAGATTTTTTTAAATTTGAAATTTCTAAGTTGTAATGTACATCAATATTTTGTACTGTTGATACCACATTATTTATCTACACTATGTGATTCATCAAAGACATTTTACTTTATAATCAGATATTCATAAACCAAGAACTGCACTTAATGGCCCTGTCACACCTGACAATTCAACCAATGTATGCTGACGTATCAAAGTGTCTCTAAAACGCTGGCAAAAACTGAATTATTGATGTTTTTGTTTCTAACTACCAAGTATACCAGCGTGCATCAGTATGCTCGTAAAAAAAATTATCTGTAAATTCTGTGACGTACGACAGCACATGTGACAAAATTGTCATACGTCGGCTAAATCCTCAGGTGTGACAGGGCCATAAATGGATTACCTACAGCTATTTCCATGCAAGAACAACCCTATTCTCTTTGTGTTTGACATTAACTAACCTTGAATTTTCACGTTGGAGTACGTCGCGTTATCCTCGTCCATGGCACAGGCGTACCGTCCCTGGTCCTCGGGTTGGACGTCGTGGATGATGAGCTTCCTCGTGTTGCCGTCATCGAGGACCTCAAATTTGTCGGAGGGTTGGAGCGGTTCGTTGTCCTTGAACCAGTAAACCTCAGCCTCTGGGGTGCTGACCTGGGTGATCAGCTCGGCGTTGTCACCCTTGAAGACCTCGTTGAGGGGCTCGAGCTTGGCGGTCATGCTTGGTGCCTCTGCGGAAGTGAAAACGAGGTGATATCCATAAAGTGTTTTGCTTATTTTTTTCATATTTTTTTGCACCCAATGATTCTAGTCAACTAATTCTGATAAATAGTGAAATAGCATATATGGATAATATTTGCTGTTCATACATTCTGAGCAAGCCCTTACTGGATGATTTTTTGGCTGATTTATGAAAAATTATGAATAATCGCATTATTCCAAGCCTAAAATCTATATCAGTTTTCATATTATTACAAAAATATGAATGTTTTGTTTATCAACAATTTTACGTACACAAACTTGCTTGCCTCTTGAAGAAAATTCCAATAAAATTTATGATTTGACATTTCTAGTTCCTTTTCCATTTTACGGCAGGACATGAGCCCCTCTTTTTATTCCCCTTTGATAACAAGAACTAATGAGCTGTGCCTTCTCCTAATTTCCAATATTTTATACAAGACCGGCTATCACACATGGATTCTTCAAAAAATGAAAATGCTTAAAAATTCATTGTTTGGATAACAAAGGGTATCATTTCAATCTTGAGACTTACCGATGATTTTAACATTTGCAGAAGATTCCAATTTGCCGAACTTGAGCGTGTATTTGCCTGCGTCGTCAAAGGTGACCTTGTCGAACACGAGCCTACGGACGCCCTGGTCTTCCTGCGGCTTGGCCCGTTCATTACCCGGGAAAAGTTTACCGTCCTTGTTCCACTCTGTCTTGGCACCAAAGTCAGAGATTTCGCATTCCAAGACTCCAAATCGCTTCTCGACGATAGTGGCGTCTTGCAATTCCCTGATGAATTTTGGTTTGGCTACAGACAGAAAAGAAAAAACACTTTTCAACGTCAGGAATAGGTCACTCCGTTGCAAATTTTATGCAAACTCTAGTTCACCTTTTAACTCCCCGTGTAGGAGTGGTAGAAAGTCATGTTTATGCAAAATCTGTTTAATCTTTCTGACAATGTAAAGATGCTAGCAGGATTTTGTTTTGTGTTCCTGTGATTAAACGCATGTCCTGCAAAGACAATTATTTTCAATCAACAAAGTACAAAAGTTGTGATTTACAAAAAATGCACATGAATTAACAAATTTAATGAGTTTCAAAAATCTGTGTAGAAGTTTCACATCCCCCACCCAGTGCTGTCATATAAAGCAAACAGAATGAAATCAGACAAAAATGACAAAGACGAAGCATTTTGAAATTGTGGACAGATGACGGATGCCAGACGCCAGATGACGGATGATGGACAACTGATGGCAGAAAACGGACGAGGGAAGATGGACGCCATGACAGGGCATAAGCTCATCGGGGCCCATTCGGGCCGGATGAGGAAAAAATGTGACAATCATTCCCTTTACAACAGTCTGTTTCAGAATTTGTGCCATGAATATAAGACTAAATCTCTGTGTAGGGCATGATACACACTTTCGTTTGAACCACTGCTTACGGGAACTCAACAAAAATCTGAAACTGAAGTTGAACGACTTACGTTTGACCAGCAGACCGGCCGTACACTCTCGTCTGTCCACCTTGAGAACGACTTCACCTTCATCGGCGGCGGTCACCTTCTTGACAACCAGCGTGTGTTTGCGTCCGAGCTTCTTGATCTCGAACTTCGCCATGTCCTTGGACGTGATCTTCTTCCCGTCCTTGTGCCATGAAACCTCGAACTTGTCACCGCTCAGTTCGGCCGTGTACTTGGCGTCGGTGCCCTCGTCTACTTCCTGCGTCTTGATGAGCGTGACAAAGTCCATCTTGGGCTTGGAAGCTGTGGAGGTTGAAGGGGGAGGATGAGGGGAGAATCGGGCATTACATCTGAGCACGACTTAATATGGCGCCACAATGATTCAACAAGGCGATAGCTATAATGCGTCTTGCACTATTTAGTGTGCAATCAGTTTAGAAACATTTGACCTCATTTAACCTTTGACCTACATACATGACCCTTCACCTCCGAATGACATTGAGGTCCCTGTAAGGCATCTACCATCCAAGTTTGGTTACAAACTAGAAAGTGGTTGCAACGTGTTCACGATTCATAAGCGTTACCAACAGAAAGACAGACGGGTTCTGCCATAGATCCCTTAGTACGTTTCACCTTGGTGGTTCAACAAAAATAGGACCATGCTCATTGTAGTGAGTTACTATTTTTTTCGGTAATCTATACCAAAGTAATTGAAAGATATTTTCAACATTCTCCTTGACTCTGTATCACATGGAAATTGCAAACTATCATTACCATAATATGCATCTTCCCTTGAATTTAATGAAATATGTAAAGTAAATGCAGTCCCATGCATAAACCAGAGATCTTCACCAGATATGAATATGTTTGCACAGAAAATTGGCTCTTTATGTCGCCGATTTCAAAAACCTTCTTCTGTACTATTGTGAAATACAAGTTTTAACAAAAGTTGCCAATTTGATGAGATAAAAACAAGAGTTAACAGAATTAAAGGTCATGTTGGCTTACGTAATCATGTTAGATGTCTGATCGTGTGAAACTACTACACAACTAATGGGATTATCAGATGAACATGTACTTTCACTTATAATTTGTGGCCAATTTGAGAATTTTTAGCAGATGTCAATGTCCAGTCTTATACTTCAGCTCTTTATTTTTGAGGTCAAGAAGTGTGACTCTGTTTGTATTTTACGTTTTTGATTAAACTGAATCTAGATACTTACCAAGACTAGCAATAGAATTTAAAATGGACAAAATGAAAAAAGAGAAAGATCGTCTGATCTTATGCTCTGAATAACATCGCTCACCCAAGTTTAAATCTTACGAAACAAGAATTTTGATTGAAATATATTCATAGGATACTAGGAGATGCATTGCATAGGCATGCTAGCTGTAATTACTGGTTCAAATTGTGATTTTATAGAATATGTTACAATGGGCATTCATTTTATCTACATAAATGTATATATGAAGAGTTTCTTTCCAAAAGGTGCTATGCAAAATTTGTTCACTGTGGGGAAATCCCATTTCTGTTTCCATTCTGTACTGGTGTCAATGGAAAATTGAAATTAAGATGCTTGGTATTTGTTATTGCTTGATTTATTTCGATCTAGCAGATACTTAATACAAAGACTATTAGCTTGCAACTAGGGAACTCAGCTTTAGTGGATTATGGATACAGCACCTTTTGAAAAAAAAAACGCTCTTCTGACACATTTCATATTTACTGATGTGCATATATGATATATTTCAATGTTAATGTCTACATTCAGAACAGGCTGTAATATACAAACATTATATTGACTGAAACAATAATAGTTCCCACCTTCAGAAACTAACCAGTATATAATGTGGTTATAAAGTACATTACCAGAATTACCCAGATAGATTTTTTTTTTTTACTGGGGGGGGGGTACAGTATCTACTTTGGCAAGAGGAAATGGGTAATAAAAGACTAAAATTTGAGTTATCAATGGTTTTGCTGTACCATTGGGCAAAAGTTTGGAAAGAAATGAT
The DNA here is from genome assembly GCA_001188425.1 of Eucidaris tribuloides. NCBI lineage: Eukaryota > Metazoa > Echinodermata > Echinoidea > Cidaroida > Cidaridae > Eucidaris > Eucidaris tribuloides. Next base: position 33,985 of record JZLH01S0302468.1, on the reverse strand, counting down.
CATTCTATTGAAAGATATTTAATCATAGTAATGCGTTCTTGTATAGCGCAGCTTATCACATGTTCCTATGCTCTGTTTATTTATTACCCCCATGGTTATGACAAGTACATTTTAGTTAAGTAGCGGTGACGCGCTTAAAGCCATAAATAACCGGACTAGGGTACCCATTTATACAACTGGGTGGTCAATATACCCGGATTTTAGAGTCATTTTAGAGTCAATGTAAATGTCAGATTTTTAAAGAAATTACACTTTTATCACTTGCTTCCATTTGCCAAAGATAGGGTAGCACTGCTTACGGGGTGAGTATATGATTGATGTCCAGGCAGGCTTACAGATTTACAAAATACTGAGGATTAAATAGGTCTTACATTGCAACATGTTGTTACTAATTTGTAAGGATAAAAATCAATATAAAGAGATTATAAATGATGAGTATGTAGGTGGCATATATGCTGTACCAGATATCAACCCTACACCACTTTCAGCTCTTAATTATCCTTACCCTCTAACAAAAGAAGGTCCTTAAAAGGTTAATTTCAGAACCATTTTTTCACAAGAGCCACACCATTTTCACAAAACCAATTTTGTGAGCTTATTTTCGACGTTCAGACATGGTTCTAGAAAGCATGTATCCGGCCAGTATTGTATATCATACCAATCAGAAGCCATATCAAAATGGCACTTATACACACTAATGATGCCACTAGTGTGACCAAATGGATACTTTTTAATAAATTTTCTTTTCTTAGAAGTGTAAACTTAAAGGTTTGGTCAAAATAAACAACCGATTAGCCAAAATGTGTCTGACTGAATTGTTGGTCAAAATTGGCCAATCTTAAACTATGACCAAACTATCAGTCAAAAATCCACCAGAACTTGATCAATTTGGACCAGTTTTGGGGCCAGACACTATTCCACAGATATATTGGTTATACATTGGCTACACATTGGTTATACATTGGTTATATGGATTTATCCTCTTTTCTTTTACCAGACTGACATCCATAGTGTATTGGTTTAAAGGCAACAGTCATAGATTATTTATCTTACTCAGCAACTGTAATTGATATTATGATAATGAGTAGATTTGATCGATTCTTTTTCCATGATTTGAGCTTTTGTATGATTTTTAGGAACCATATGGGATTTTGTAGACAGTTTTGATCACAAGAACCATTTATAGTATTTACGTAATTTTGTTTAACTTACTTCATTTTTTTTCTCATTTCTGTAACTTATTTGTCTGTTTGGACTAAATATTATTTATATTTTATCAATATTACCTTTTACTCCACTTACCAAGAGTTATCTAGAAAATGCTTAAAATAGCATATAAATGAGGTGGGTTTTAAAATTTATATCAATTTATATTAAAGTGTATATCCATTTCCATTATTTATAAGTCACTCAATAAATTCCTTGCAATTAGAACAAATACCAGATTTCTCACGATTTACTATTACTACACAGTATAAAATAATATTAAATGATTTTTTTTGGCCTTTGGGTGTGACATTATAGACATTCATACCTTTACCTGTAATACGTAGGTATCCATTAACAATACAACATTCGGACGAATACTTTCAAGCCTGGGGGATGATCGGTCGGGACGCATTCTTTAATGCACGGTGCTTCGTATTCGGGTGGGTTTACATACAATCAAGAATGCAGCATTTACTAAAATAATATGAAAAATACATACATAGTGGGTAAAAAAGGTAAAAATGACCAAAAAAAATCATGCACAGGTTTCAGGCGCCTACCATCTTTTGGCATCAGTCCTTGTTTCTGCATCTTCCGGTACTCGGGCTCGCTGATATTCGCCAAACATACATGCGCTGAATGGGGTCATTGGAAGAAGAACATGTCAGGCAATCACGACAAAAATGGGGATAAAAACGTGAAATCATAAATCAAAAACCGCAAAAGAAATTGTGACCAAGTGTGCTATAGTAATAGCGGCCATGCCAAAGCACGTGCACATGCATGTATGACAGATGTACGTAAAGAATGGTGGTTAGAATCTGGGCATATAAATGTATGGAGGCAGAGCTACGCCCAAAAACAAGATGCGAATACTGATGAAAGTCACATGCGCAGGCTTACTTTTCTCTTTCAGGTGTGCATGCAGACTGTATACAAACAAAAGCAACATGAACACATGCAGATTATAATATTTGACATAATATTTCATACACTGTTATTGTGGATTATCGTTTAATGTTTTTACTATGGTGAAATTTAGTTGTAGACTTTAAATAGCGGATGTATTGTTTATATGCGGTGAATGTTCATTAAGTGAATAATATTATGGATAATAGTTTAGTGTCTTATATTAAGAGTATACTTCCTTTATTATGGATGGAAAGTGTGGTGTTATTCATAACATATTGAGATGAAAATATATAACAACAAAAACTTGATTTTGTAAAGACAAAAAAAAAACACTGCACAGGATCAAATGAAAATAAACGTGAGTTCTGTAACACAGTGAATCAAATAATTTCTATTTTACTTTTGTGAAACTTTACGTGAGTAAAAATTGTTAATAATCAACAATCTTCTTTTCACACTAAAGGAACACAAATGGTTATATACTAAAAGTTAGATAATTGTCAATTTTGTTACAGAACTTCAACCAGAAATTTGAGTATTTGGTGTAGAAATTGCACTAAATTGCTGCAGTATGCAGTCTTAAAACATTTTAATCATTTTGTCAGTCAAGTATGTATTTACAGGTGAATTGCCGAGTTGCAAATAAATGTGACAAAATGATTAGGCAATAATTATATTATTGGTTATATGCTAAAAGTTAAATAAATGTCAATTTTGTTACAGAACTTCAACCAAGAATTTGAATATTTGTAGTTGAAATTGCACTTAATTGCTGCAGTATGCAGTCTTAAAACATTTTAATCAATTTGTCAGCCATATTATGTATCTACAGGTAAATTGCCATGTTACAAATAATTGTGATAAAATGATAAAACAGTAATTATATTTTAGGTCCTAAAATCAATGACATTGGTTTATGATAAACAAATGAAATATCTTATTGGTTTATGATACACAATGAAATATCTTATTGGTTTATAATAAACTAATGAAATATCTTATTGCTTTATGATAAACAAATGAAATATCTTATTGGTTTATGACAAACAAATGAAATATCCTATATTTTTAGGAAATATCATTACTTCGTAGAACTGTCCTCATTCAACACAATGACAGCTAAGGGTGTGAAAAGTAGGTTGTGTGGAAAAAGCAGAAAATTACTTTTTGCATAAAGAAGAGGAAGGGTGGGAAACTAAACTAACAGTTTTGAAGTGCTCATTTGCGATGTGATGCATTATTTATAATCACAACATGGAATTTGCTTCACTTTTAGTTTCCAATATTAACTAGATTATCTCATTTAAAGGCAATACAACAATGTTTCCAATTTAAAAAGTCTGAGCTACATGACTTGTCATGCTACCAGTGTTAAGGTCTAAAAGTAGCCCCGAAAAACTAGCAGTTCAAAATGATCATTTTCTGCTTTTAAAAAGTGAAAATCATTGTGCAACCATTCTAGTTTTCCCACATAGACTGCTGTGTTGCAGAATTTTTGTCCGCTAACAATAATTCATGTGCCAATTTTTATCTGTATATACTAGTGACAGCTTAACTGTCTGAAGTTTTGTGTTCTAGGGCATTTAATTGTCGTTTCAAAAACGGTCAGATATGTCAGTAAGCAAAGTTTGAAAAATCTTTAAATGAGACTTTCACAATATTTCACAGTGTCTTTAATAAATCTAAAATACTTTGCCAAATTCCCGTGAATTGCACTGACATGATATTATCCATCTTACTGAAAATACTTCATGGTCATGGTTACAACCAAGAAATGGTTCACCAAAAAGCTACTAGTCAGCTACAAATGTCACCAAACAATGCTTAAGAAACCTGAATCTAAATGCAACACATCACAAGTGAAAAGCTTGTAATATTAAATGGGATTTGGGTAAGACTACGCAACAATTAGTTGGCGCTTCATTTTAGACAAAATGCAGTTTAATGGCATTCATGTGCAGCTATGCAAAAGCGCTGTGAGTATTCTTTTGTTTTTTCTTTTACATTATATATTCCAAAAATCTGCATATAAATCAGGAAGTAGATCAACTTTCCAGATTGAGAACTATCTTATGTTTTCTCGTAGTCTTATTATCATGTAATTCATATTTATTTCAAACCAAAGTTCCTCTAACATTATGGATGAAATGATATCTGTCGGTATTGCAGACACAGTGCACAAAAATAAAATGACATTACTCAAGTTTTGGGATTTGTGGTAAAATAAAAAGAACTGTACAAAATATGCAATCACTGTGAAGAGGGGCGTAGGTGTAAATTTCCATTGACAGGTGGATGCAATGTTTCGTGCAGGTTTTTTAGTACTCACTGTCGATTTTGACTTTGCACGCGGATTCCGTGCCATCCGGGAACCCAACCTTGTACTCTCCCTTGTCAGTGGGGGCGATATCGAAGACGACCAGTTCGGCCTCACCCTGTCGGGACTTCATGCGACACTTCTTGCTCGGTGCCAACAGCTTACCGTCCTTGTACCACTTGGGGGAGCCCTCGAACTTGGCCTCGCAGATCAGCTTCATGCGGCCATCTTTCTCGTTCACCGTCACATCCTTGAGGGGCATGATTATCTGGCATGGCTGGAATAGGAACAAAAAAATTGATATTATTGCAAGAAGAATGACTTTTTTCCCTGTTTTACTCTTTTTAGTATATTTTGCCTGTTGCATTAATGTGTAGTCTCTACACATACATTAAGACAGCTACTGCCTCAGTCACACCACCATCACTGTTCTGAGAACTGTCTCAGAACAGTCCCATTATCATCATCATCATTTATTTCAGTCAGCTTTTCCCCTCTTACAAAGGGTTACTGACTCTCGTGCCATGATGACACTGCCTCCTTCCACTTCTTTCTGTCTCCTACTCCTTATGCAGACCAACCTTACTGCTTTCCTTCTTCATATCTTTCCTTGCAAACTTTGGTCTTTTTCCTCTTATGCTATCCACTTCCAGATCCCATGCTCTTTTCACAGGTTCATCATCTTCCCTCCTCAACACGTGACCCATCCATCTCAAACCACTTTTTTTCTTTACAACAGTTTCTTCCAAGCCCAAACTTTCCATGAGCTCACTTGTATTTTTTTTCTGTCAGATATTTGAAAACACGTTTTCCATATCATGGCACTTTCTGTTCTCCTCTAGATACCTTCTTCTACTGTTTTCACCTTCCACATTTCTGAGCCTATACCATTAATTAGCCAGTTCCATTCATACTTGTGAAATGGGTTTGGACTTTCAATGGTGTGGTTACACTGCTGGCACATGAGTCGTTTCACACCACCAGCAATGATTAAGCTTAAAGGGAGAAGGCGCCAGCAACTAACAGGCATAAGTTAAGAAAATATTTGAGTTCTTGCCAACCAATCAGATTGCACGTGCACCGCAGGGAGGTGACCATTGCGTGAACCAATGCATGGCCACACGACGTGTGTTAGCGCACCGTGTTAATGTAGACACTGTATTGAAAATGATAAGCTCCTCCTATAGCTGTTTCTGCAAGTTTTGTGCTTAGGGTAAAACTTACAAAGACGTAAAATAAACACAAATTAACTAATTTATAGGCCTTGTAATGATGAGGTGATATCACACAGTAACCCCTTAGTTTAGGCTGTTTTGTCACCATGTACCACTAATTCTCACCAATACTCACAATGTCATTTTATACATTAACTTATTCCTGTTAGTGCTGGCGCCCTTTCCCTTTAACCCGATCTTGGTAATATCACCCTTTCAAGATACGCTCTCAGAATATCATATGCAACATTTATGATTTTGTTCCGGTTACAGTCCAAAGGAACTGAGGGTCCAATAGACAGGAAGACAGCAGCAACTTCTATGCATCTAATACCGCGTTACATTTTATGTTCCCGGCGGCCACCGGCAACCACGTTCAGGCCACCGTGGATAAAAGGGGATGGACGTGAACCACGCGGAAAAGACCCATACGGATCACCTCCCAAGAGCTGTTACGGCCATATACGTACTGTCAAGTTTTTATTGCGATATCGCGTCGTTCTACGACCTACTAGGTTTCTCATCCTCACTGATGACTACCGTGGAAATTTTTTTGACGGTTAAAAATCTTGGCCGCATCCACGGCAACACGGACTGTCACAGTTTGCCCACCCGTCACCTCCGCGTGTCTCACGTCCATCCCGTTTTGTCCACGGTGGGCCTGAAACGGTGGTGCCGTGAGCCGCGGAACTAGTCGTAAACGAGCCCTAAAACTCTGCCTCAGATTGTTTTAATTGTAAAAACTGAATATGCCGTTTTCATAACATATTCAAATTTCATGCATACCTTTGAAACAAAGGTTGTTCTTGATAACCTAACAGCTTGTCCTGCATAGCAACACTATTGGCAAACTGGATTTCAGCAATTGAAGTTCATATGAAAGGAACACGTTTATGGAATAGCTCATTTCCATATTCTCAACAATAAAACATCCATAAATTTGAATATATTACGAAAATGGCCTATTGAAATCAAGGAGGAGAGAGGGAACTAGGTGCCCTAACGACACGTACAATTAAACATATTAAACTGTCACTCATGCTTTCAAGCCTAGATTTGTGATTTTTGTCCATCAGATAAGCCGTCCACTGGAGTCAAACAAATCCACAGTCTACCGGTCCCTCGGTCTATCGGACCCAAAGTCTATCAGAACTGCGGTCTATCAGACCCTCGGTCTATCAAACCCTCGGTCTATCAGACCCATGATCTCTCTGACCCACGATCTATCAGACCCTCGGTCTATCGTTCCCTCGGTCTATCAGACCCATGATCTATCTGACCCTCGGTCTATTGGACCCTAGGTCTTTAGGGATTCCCCTATTGTGATGGATCTGAGCAGGTTAATCGACTTTGACTCACCTTTGGTTTCAGGCCTGGTGTCTCCTTCAGGTCTCCCCAGTCTGGCTCCACAGCCTTTGATTCTCTCCTCTCGAATTCCCTGTCAAGAAAAAGGAGCAGGAAGATTCACTTGTAATGATGCTTCTTGCCTAAACTACAAATATTACTGAAGGTGATTACAGGTATAAGACATAATTGGTGGTAGTCTTCAAAAATCAAGTAAACTATGCAAGGATTCTACTGTGATTTTTTTTCTTTCTTTTTTTTTTGGGGGGGGGGGTTCAAAAGTTGACTCATATTTAAAGTACTACCATCAGCATGTATTGTGACAGACATAGCTTTCTATGGGATAAATCTCTCTCGGGCACAAGAGAAAAACAGTACCGGTATGTTCATGTTTGATTCTCCTTGAGTAAATAAATTTAAGATAAATCCTTACAGCTGGTGTATAGACTGGTGTATCTTTCAACCAGTTTGGTGCTAGAGGCAGTTTTTATTTCTCCCAATCACATCACAGCCCTTTAATACCCCTGCCCCAACATGGCCCTGATTTATGTCCATAATATGCCATTAACATAGCAATGCAGCTTCCGACACATTCAACAAAATGTGTCTTTCACACCTTCATCCGAAGACCAATGGGTGTGCCAAATCTCAGGAGCATTGCTCTAAATCTACGAAAGTACATATAGTTCGATGTGCAAGACTTGCAATCAGGGAAACGGTACAGGTCAATGAAAGCACACACTTCATGTTTCCTTAACTCCTTTGTTCCACTCTCTATCCATAAATACAATGAAATCCAACGAATAAGGCAGATATCTTGCCACCTCACCTTTCATCGGTACTGCATTAAATCCATCTCTTTCAACCAATTGATTTATCATGAAGTGGTAATAATATAATAACTGAAATAATGACAGTAATAATAATAATAATAACAATAGTAACAATATAACATTTGCTTTTCTATTCAAGCCACTCTTCATTTTCTAACCAGACTTGTATTTTTCACTGAGACCAATGAATAATGCATTATTACTCTGCTATCACAATATCATAAGCCTAATCCAAATAATTTGTGTAATATGTCTGTAACGGGAAATTTATTTGTTTATTCATGTATATAACTGTATAATTGCATAGTATTGTGCTCTATAATCTATGTTTGTATATTGTAATGCCAACAAAATATTTTTTTTAATTGGACAATAAATGAATGAATTTGAATCTAGACCCCCACCTGTGATTTCTCATAATTAGTCTCCAAAGGGTTAGAAAGAACAGAAAATTTACCTGTGTTTGAGCATAGCCCTGAAGTCCAGTTCATCTGTTTGAGGTTTGGCTGTAGTTGACAAGAACATTTGAATCATTATCGTTAGAATACAATTTCAGGCGCAATTACATTTAGGACTAAAAATGGAAATGGGTCTGGTCTTCTCCGCTGCTCTCCTGTTGATTAAACGTTTCATACGAAGATTAATATCAATACCTTACCACTAGAAAGAGCTGTGTGGAACAATAATTGTGTCAGCTTTGTCATCATGTTGTGGAGGCTCTTCCATCAATGGCTTGCCAAAATAAAGAATAAGTCGTTGCATGTCCAGCCGAAGGGCCCTAGCATGTGTTCCCGGCAGAAGGGCCTTAACCCTAAATTGCCTTTAACTTGAAAGCAATTGTCTTTTTTCGTATGAAATCAAAGTGGTGCAATGTTTGTAGATCCTTATGTCAGTGTACTAAGTGTAAATTTCACATTTGGCAATATTTCTCAAATTAAAAAACATTTACTGTTAAGGCCCTTTTGCCGGACATGGGACAAAGTGTATGATAGTTGCACAGACTAACCTCGATGATAAGGTTAAAACTGGCAATGACATATACAATAATTAACTTGTCTTCTTTAATTCAAACTATCAATTGCTTAAAAATGTTGAACTAGTTTGGACATTTTCCCTCTTTCATACTAGGCAGGCAGATTGACCGAATAGACAATTAGTCATCTGTGGTATTTGTATTACTATAGTTGGTATAGCTAAAATAAAGAAATATATTTGATATGAAAATTGTTATTTATCATTGTTTGTAAAACTATTAGACATTTTCCAGTCTTGGAATGAGTTTAGGTCTCATATTTTCGTGTTCCATACTGGAACGTTTTGAAAGTACATGCAGGAACACTGTATGGCGCCATATATGTATACTTAAGTAAAGATAGATTTGTAAACTGAAAACAGAAAACGTCCAAAATATTACAAACCTGGGTGAAAATGTAAATTTTGTCTGTCATCTTTGTGTATGTTAGTTAACATAGGCATTTGCAAGTAGTAGAATCAAAAAGTCGAATAGATTGGTATTGAAAGGAAACATAAATAAAGACCTAAATGATTTTTCATTCTTGTATCAATTTGAGAATGCCATTGTAAACCAATCACATATTAACTTACATTCAAAATCAGAGGATGTACAATTTGATTTGCAAGAGTAGGGAAAGTAACTTTTCAAATATGTGCCAAAGCCTGAATGGTACTTTATCCAACATTAAGAGCTTACTATATGTTTGTTTGTGTTTTGGATAACTGAAATACTGTGCAAATATCAGAATACTTCAAATCAAAATAAGAACACAAATTACAACAAAACATAATACCATCAGTCATTCTTCAACATAACTCAAGAGTTGGAGTAAAAGCAGCATGACACTCACTTCAATCTCTATTTTTTAAACACGTTCAAAGTTAAAACAAAAGATCCCAGGGAAGCCAAAACGTTTTTCTTCAATCAATTTGTCGGCAAGCCAGGATTTCAGCAAGGTACGGGTGCATTTGTGCAGAAATGTGTGCTCAGCAAAACGTCAGTTTCGTATCGTTTTAAATTGAACATGCCAGAAAAAATAGAAATTGAGGAAAGTGGAAGAAGGGTTAAAAACTGATATACACCAAGAAATAAAGTTCCAATTAGGATGCAAAAATGGTAAAAATAACAGCACCATAAGGTGCTAGGCACGCATCTTGTACATAAGGAAGCTGCCTGTTACATTTTTGCACCCTCATTGTAGAGTTGCACAAAGTAATGGCAATGTCACACCTAAACGATTTAACCAGTGTATGTCGATGTATCAAAATTTCTCAGAAATGCCGGCATAGACTGAACTCTGATGTTTTGTTTTTTTACTATGACGTGTACCAGCATTCTTCAGCATGCTTGTTACTTATACAAAATACTTATTTGATATACACCAGCATATTTGTGAAATTTTTCACACATCAACAAACCCTGGCTAAATCGTCAAGGTGTGACAGGGCCAGTAGTTGGGGGTGGCAAATTTCTTATTCAAGATATACATGAGATGGACAAGTTCCGTTCTGTATATCTCCGATCATCGCTTCAATCTTTCTTTTGTTCACCTACAGAATGGTTGACACTTACTTTGTTCAGAAAACAGTTGACACTTACTTTGTTCAGAAAACAGTTTTGTTTTGTTTTGGGTTTTTTAGCTTATTAGTGCTCATCGTCTGAATTGGAAGGTGCGTAGACAAAAGAGTTTTTAACCTGTTGGCTGCATGAACCGGATGTGCCATGTATTTACTCTATGTGAATTACAGAATATAGGGGGGAATGGCTTTAATGCAGCTTTGTCTCTTTGGAGGGCTGGGATTTATAAGAATGGATGTTGCATAATAGCTAGTATCTTAATGTTCCATCTTGTGAAATAAATATGTAATACAACAAGCTATCAGCTTCCACGTGAAACATGCTGAATGTAGTACAGCATTATCAAAGAAATGTCACTTGCATCAGAATGATTTTTATTTTTAATTTAAAACTTAAAATGCTTAATCTAGTAACAACTTAATTAAACAGTGTTATATAGCTACTTCTTTGTTAAAAAAAAACTTGAAAGATATGGTCATTTAAAAACAGGTCGATACACAAAACTGCATTAAAATCATGTAATGCCTAGGTAGCAAGCTCTTTCATTTGAGAAATCTTGTTCAGATATTTATATACATGTAATTGCCTTAAACTAGTGGTATAACATATTTTCCCTTAAATCTACCTAAATGTTTCTCAACAGTTAAAATTTTATGCTAAATGTAAACACTGCTTTGTATGATGTTGATTTCAATTTGCAAAAGAAAATGTAGCATTTCGTTTAATGTCTTGATACATTTCTAATGCATCAAAATGGTTTCCTGACATAACAGCATTAACTACATGATAAATTTGAAATATATTCATGAAAATGATGGTTGTTTATTTCAGGTTTATCAACTTCTTAATAAATTCAAAACTTTCTGACATCTAGACCCTTTATCATTTATTTGATTTCTTGACATGCAATAGTAATTTTCAAATGAGAAATACACCACAGATGACCGTTGAGAAAAAAATTAATTCCATTTCTTGTAGACTAATCATTACTTGGTAGACATACTGCAGACTTAAAATTATGCTACTGATCCTTTAGCTGGAAGTTTGTATGCAAAGGCATAATTTGTCTTGATAAATCGAGATAAGGATTGCTGTTTTGCTACTGTATCAATTTTCATTTAGACTAACAAAATCTTTCAAGATAGGGAGTAAATTAAATATTCAATGCTTTTAGAACAACAACAAAACAAATAAGCTCTTCTGGCATCTAGCGACAAAACCTGCAGCAGAAAACATGCTTGAAACATCCGAAAATCATTGGGGTATTTATGCACTACTTGTCTGGATTCTGCTTGTTAATTTATTAGCATTTTATTTTATATCTGTTGTTCCCAATTAGTTTATTTTTTTATCTTATGTAACAAAATAAAATCTACACGTAGTTCATTTTAAAAGAAGGGAACCGAGTTAAAATAATTTGTGCTGGAACACAGTTTGCTACTATCCTGTCATCAATGAAACGTGTGACTAAAATGGCAGGGAAGAAAATGTGTACGGGTACAATTCTCCATATCGCATATAGTTGTCCACGAGAGACCATTGGGGTTGCACTCAGATATTGCGATTCTCTGGTGTGATTTGCTGACAACCGATATCTCATTTGTGCTTGTTAAAAAATGCGGTATTTAAAAACCTCCATTGTTTTCATGATTTTACAATCACATTATTCCACCTTATTTTTCACATTTGAGATGAAGTCAGAGTTTCATTCATGTGTATTTGCATAGAACCTTTCTCATAAGTGGGGCAGAGTTGTTCAACCACACAAAAAAGAAAGAAAAAGGGGTAATACAACTGAAACTGATTGGCTGTATTAAATCAATGTCGCCGCCTCTGTTCCAAGTCGGAACAGAGTTTAGGAAGACTGCAAAAAGTCCAGGATGTTGATATATGGTGTCTGCTATCGGTGAATATCAGGTATATGCGATATGGAGAATACATGACCAGAAAAGCTCCCAATGTAACACAAATTCTATATCAATGTTTCATATATAAGAAACAGGTGCCTAGGGAGTAAATTAAATATCAATGCTTTTAGAACAACAACAAAACAAATAAGCTCTTCTGGCATCTAGCGAGCAAAACTGCAGCAGAAAACATGCTTGAAACATACCGAAATCGTGGTGGGGTGTGTCTGGAATATATGCTTGGTGTGGTAAAGCTTGGTATTTATATATCTGTTGTTCGCATTTAGTTCTTTTTTTATTCTTATGTAACAATATAATATACACGTAGTTCATTTTAAAAGAAGGGAGGCGAGGTGTGTGTTGACGGAACAAGGAAAGCAGTTTGTAGCTATCCTGTCATCAAATGACGTGTGACTAAATAATGGCAGGGAAGGATGTGTAGGTGATTCCATAATCGCGATCAATAGTTGTGCGCACGAGAGACCATTGGGGTTGGCACTAGTATAATTGCGATGTGTGGTGTGATTTTGCTGACGTGTGGTGTGGCTGAACACTCGCGTAAAACCTCATTGTTCAATTGATTTTACAACACATTATATAATTATTTTTCACATTTGAGATGAAGTCAGAGTTTCATTCATGTGTATTTGCATAGAACCTTTCTCATAAGTGGGGCATGAGGTTGTTCAAGAAAAGAAGAAAACAGCGCACCGGGGTATACAACGGATTGGCTGTAGTGTGTGGGCGGTGTGAGTCGGACGCCCACGCGACTGAGACCGACGCGAGCAGGAGAGCGGCAGGGAGGTGCGAGCGGGAGGGCGACTGAGTGGAACGTGTGAGGGGTAGTAGTGGTGGAATAATAACTTAAAACCCCCCCCGCGCCCCGAGTTTAGAAGACTGGAAAAGTACAGGATGTTGATTGATATGGTGTGCTGTATCGGTGAGGAGTGTGGTATACATGCGATTGGAGAATCACACTAGACGTGGTAGATTTATG
>JZLH01S0302468.1:0-12017 GCA_001188425.1 Eucidaris tribuloides | reverse complement strand
TATGGCATTCTCACACTACCAGGAACCCATTTATACTCCTGGGTGGAGAGAGGTAATGCAGATAAAGTGTCTTACCCAAGGACAAACACACAGGGCTCTAACCGTGGATCTTGTGATCGGGTAGCCACGGCCTCACCCACTCAGCCACAATGCCTCCGTCTAAAATCAATAGCATGTCATGCATTGCAAAGAAGAGATGGAAAGCGATGTTGAAGAAAATATGAAGTAAACATTCTACTCACGTTGTATCTGCCTTTGAATCCATCTTCAATGGGTTTGGTGCCCTTGTACCAAGTCAGCGTCGGTTTAGGATCACCAGAGATAACAGCCTCAAATTTGACTGTCTGGCCTGTAATAAGCAAAACAAAAACCACAATCTCAAAAAGTTTATATAAGTGTGTCACAAAAGAAAATTGTGGAAGTGAGAAGCGCCCTTTTTGGCAATTAAAAATACTCTTGTGACATGATGCTTACATCAATGTGAAATGCACTGTCTTAACTTTCAAATACCATTCGTTCCAATCAATTTGTGTCTTTTAATCTCGAGATATGTTAACAACTAAAGGGTAAAATCACAATTGTGCCACTTTTACCACAGTCAATGACAACATCAGACCCTCTTCTCGAGAATTTCTAGGCTTGTGTACTTTATTTTTAAAGAGATGTGGAAAATAAATTTGAACTTTCAACTTATAATGACTACACTTCAGTACATGAGAGTTGAGTCCAGCTTGCAAAGTTGTTGTTAATACCGGGCAAGCCTCAGGCGAGGTCTGATGTGGTAAGGAACAACATTTGTATGCATAATATTTGAATATAATTACTAAACCACCTACAAAAACGAAGTGTTAACCCGTTGGCTATGGGAACCAGATGTACCATGTGTTAACCCTATGGGAATTACAGAATCTAGGAGGCAATGTATTAATTGTAATACAAATTATTATCTAAATGGGGGTTTCAAGAGCCATGATATTATCACGTATCCGCACACAAAGGAATGGACGTACACGGGCTCTGACGTGAGGGTACATCGGTAAATGTCATACACTGAGGAGAAATGTTGTACGCATCCAAAGAACTTTCGTATTTGCCTCTGGCTGACTGATGCCTGTGGCTAACGAACTGATCCAGTTTTCCACACAAATAACATAAAGTTAACCAGTTTTTCATAAAACACCATAAACAGAATTATAATGTGCTTGCTTTGCTTAATTCACTAAATTAAAGGTAAATGACATGATTGGGGTAGTCCTCAACTTGGGCTGAAACTACTCTAGAATCAAGTAAACTATGCAAGGATTCTCCTGTGAAAATCTTGTAGTCAAACGTTGACTCATTCTAAAATAAACAATGTCAATATCACTCGTAGCATGGAAACCTGCTGTGTGGCTCTCTATGGAGCTTATTTTTCTCGTCCCCGGAAAAAATTAAGAAACTCCTATGTTTATGCTTGATTCTGTTTTAGTAAACAAATTACAGACAAATCCTCCCAGGTGGGAGATCCACTCCTGCTAGTGTATAGTTGGTATATATTTCAACTCATTTGGTTCTTGAGACATTTTCAAGTGTTCCCAATCATGTCACTAACCTTTAAGTGAAAGATGTAAATTCTGTTCTGTTGGATTAAGAGAAATCAGTGACACACATTGTCTCATGAAGAGTAAAATCAGTGGCTGCCATTGACAGACTCGATGATAGACGATTATGTTAAATTTCAATTGGGCTTTAATGATGATATATTTTTTTGGTGGACACAGAAAATATTGTACTCCTATGAAAATATTGGACTCGTCTGCGACTTGTCCGATATTTGTCACAAGTTGTACAATATTTTGTTGCGTCCACCTCAAAACCATCCAATATTTTATAAATATTACCCACTTACCCTCAGGGCTCTGACACTTGCTTGGAGATTCCACAAAGAATGGTGACAAATCGACTGGCTCCTTTTCTTTCTTCTTTTTCTTTATACCTTTGTAAATATGAAAAATATACTTTATCTTGAATAAGAGCATAACATAATATGGACAATTAGTTAGTTTAATTAATTATTTTAAAAAAAAAATCTTTTGAAGGGTATTCATCATGTTCCAGAAATTTCTGCAGTTGGGTGTTTGGTCTAATAACCAATTTGTTGTTAACAAACTTACAGGCATCAGATGTTTGAAAAAATTAAGAAGACTAAATTGCAACAAACTTGTTTGTTCTAGAAAATTCTTGAGGTCACATTAAAACCAGGTGTGTGGTTTAATTATTAACTTACTTCCTGTAAACAAGCTAAAGGGAACCACCTGTTAAAAATTCTTTTAGAATAGTATATTTCAACTAATTTGTTCTAGAAAATTCTTGAGGTCACATTTTACCAGGTGTTTGGTTTAATTATTTATTTAGATTTTGTGAACATTGTTAAAGAGATCCAGGTGTTAGAAATTCTCCAGAATAGTACATTTCAACCATGGACCCTACAATATACAAATGGACTGTCAACAGAGTACACATCTTTGATCGTATTACCACCATCGCTTCGGGATTATGTGTATCTTACCCAGTTGGAGACTAAGTAGGAGATATCTCAGGCTAGGGTCTATGGAAAATATGTGTTAAAGCAAAATCAAATCGTCTCCAACGGGTTACATATACTGACCAGGTGTCCTTTTCAAAGAGATTGATGATTGATTACATAATGTTGTTATGCTCCCGAACAAAGGGAGAATTTTACAGACGTGTTTCACGTTGGGCTGATACCTATTTCCCCTATGAACCACAAACCACTGATGGAGACAACAACCAAAAAAATGCCACAGCACAGTACACTATGCAAAAAAAGTGGACTGTATTCTTTCAAAAAGTATTGTTTCAACAATCCTTTTCAAACAAAAATTAAAATAGACACATACACAGAGAATATCACCCAAATGTAGTAAATGAGTGGCAATACTTGTTTTGTCAATAACAATAATCAGATTTCTAAATGATGAACTGCACACTACGAAAAGGGTAGGATTGTACACAAAATAGAGTACTAGTATATCTTACTTCTCATGAAAACACTGAAAACTAAATGATATAGTAATCACAAAAATCAGATATCATGTTAAAGTACAAACGTAAGTCCAGTTGCCTTGATTTATATAATAATTTGTCGACTTTTTACCTGGATGAATCAGAACTTACATCAGTTATTCAATGGAATGGGCATTGAAAACAAGAACAAATAGTAACCGATAAATAACAAAAATATTTTCAAGTAAATCAGAAATAAAATGTAGATGTAAAATTTAAATATAGCTGAGGGAAAAGTTCCAAATGAAACAGCAAAGAGAATTCACTACAAGTGCATGATAAAGTGCTGAATATGAACATGAATGTCAGTGTTAGAAAGGAGGTAGAAATGGTCCATTATTGTAACAATATGGAAATAATACAAAGTGAAAATAAAACCTGAAATGAAAATGGTGTTTTGATGTGATTTATTAGTAAAACTGCAGTAAATGTGAAATGAGTGGAGAAGACAATGGAGTATAAACGTATTAAAGGTTAATGACATTTTCATGATAAACTTTGATGGCACAGATAGTGAGAGAGTAAACTTGATGCGATGATGGCAGTAATGAAAAAAATGAAAAAGGTAGTGGTGATGGTGGTAGTAGGGATAGTGGTGGTTAAAGTGGTGGTGAAAGTGATGGTGGTAGTGGGATTGGGGTGGTGGTAGTGATGACAGTAATGGTGGTGGTGGTGGTGGTGGTGGTGGTGTTAGTGGTGGTGGTTATTTTATTATGGGGTATGGTTGTGTGGTTTTGGTGGTGATGGCAGAGGTTGCTTTGGTGGCGACAATGTTGCAATGGTGGTGGTGGTGCTGGAGGTGATGGTAATGATGGTTATTGGGATGATGGACTGATGGTGGCAGTGGTGGTGGCAGTGGTGGTGGTAGAAGTGGTGATGGTGAAAGTGATGACGGTGATGGTGGTGGTGGTGGTTGTAGCAGTTATGGCAGTGGTGGAAAGCAGCTGTGGCAGTGGTGGTGGTTACGTTGGTGGTGGTCTAGAATAGCAGGTTAATGCCAGTGGTCATGGTGGGTGAATGCAGTTGTGGTGGTAGTCATGGAAATGTTGGTAGAGGTGGCGGTTGTGGCTGGTGATATGGTAGTGATGAGAGTAAGTGGGCTTATGGGCATCAATACAGAAAATAAAACGGGTGATGCAAAAATGTTGTAGGTGACGGCAACACTCTTAGTGGTTCAACAACACAGGAGATGATGTTGGTGTTTGATGAAAGATCTGGGAAGGAGGAAATGCCTTGTTAAATTTCTCGCACAGCAAAATGTTGCAACGCAAGCAAACAAAAAATAACGGGATGAAAAAATACTGAATCAGTGGAGGTACAATCAAACTATATATATACTTTTTTAAGTAATGCATTTCATGAAAAGAAAAGTGCAAGTTGAATCAGTGTGCAGAAATGGTGAAAGGAAAGTTTGCGAAGTATTGCCAGACTTGTAGTGTGGGTCATAATCATGGGTACGGGTATGGAGCCATAGGTACGGAGCCATGGGTACTGGTACGAGTATGGATACGGAACTGTGGGTACTGGTACAGGTACAGAGCCAGACTGAATCATGGGTAAGGATATGGAGCCATGGGTATGGATATGGAGCCATGGGTATGGATATGGAGCCATGGGTATGGGTCCATGGGTATGGGTACAGAACAGTAGATATGGGTACGGGTACAGTGGATATGGGTACGGGTACAGGTACTACAAGTCTGACTAGTGCTGGTGGTGATTGCATGTGCGTGCACGATTCATGCTCATACAAAGTCACCTTCTTCCTCGATTAGCGGTTTCCTCTCTAGCGGCTTGTCGTCAGAGGGTTCTGCATAATTGGTTGAAGTTAGGCACGTGACAAATTAAAATGACCAATAATAATGATGCATTTTTTTAAACAGAATTTACAGGCCTTCACCAAGTTGAATGTAAATGTAATTATCAAAGTATGTGAGATCTTGATACAAATTTGACTCCAGCAGATGGTCCATAATCTATTTTTATTTCATTCTGAAATAAACATGAGCATAAGTGTATAACATAAGATTTACATGATGTACTTGTGTGATTTGCATATCTTTAACTCTGCTTTTTAACATATTTGGCTTTTGTTTGCAATTGATCCACTTTTCTTACTCAGTCATGTCACCGAGTCATTTCTCATAACCAATGCACTATCCTGCTACACCAGACAGGTCATAGTTAGTCCGGTTCGATATTGACATACTTAATACTGTAGTACTTGGTATATTTTTTGGGCTCATACCAATATAATTACTAAAACTGGTACGTAGTGTTATTTATTGTAGGCTGAAGCATGCCCTAGAGGGTACTGTTATTGATATAAATGGACTGTCACACATTTCCCCACTGAACATGGAGAGATTTGGGAGGTAATAAAACACTGACATCATAACTAAGCTTCACATCAGACTTTATAACATTTTGTTTAATTACAGTGTACAGGTATCAAAATTTTTAAAATCTTAATGAGTAACACTAATTTTCAAGATTCATTTTCCTGAAAATGGAGAAAGAAAACCAGAACATAGTATTCTCATACTATACCTCATAAATTTAACTTAAATAGCAATGTGGTCTATATTTTATAAACCTACAGAAAAATGTCTGGTGGGCAAACAAAAATGTGTTTGTTCACACTGAAATTATATATTAAGCTTGCACAGGTCACAATAGTAACACACTGTTAGTGGTAGTAAGTCTGTCCAACAGACATACAGGTATGGAGAAAAAATAATTTTCATGTAAACTAGATTACAAAGTGGAAACACAGCAGTTGGGTATTTTCACATAAATTGAGGTCATAAAACGGTGGTCAAAAAGACATTTAACACAGAAGGGCAAAATACAAATGTAACCGGCATTTACCCTGGGTAATTTGGTATGTCGGTATTCGGTATGAAGTTAACAAGCATGGTACGATTAATTAGTATGACGTTTAATACCGGCATTTGGAACAAGACTACTGTTTGTCATATTTTCTTAACATTGGAGAACAACAAATTATTCATTTCAAAATGGTATTGCATGTGGTAACAAATTGCTGTATGAAGCAGTGAACGTTGGATGGAAATTTTCTTTAATTTTGTGTTTCTGTGGAATAAATGGAGCACAATCAACACATATAAACACATAATGATTCTATTTCTCCCTATCGCATATAGCTGATATCAAGTGATATCACCTCGTTCTTAGGATGTATACTTCCGGTTCCGGTAAATCGCACAGTCAAACGCACAGACCATGTCATTTGGAACCCCGTCAAAATTTGTAATATCAATACCTTATACCCGAGCAAACATGGATTGACCTGATGAACAATTTTGGAGAATGTCTGTGTTGTAATTAAATGACTTTCTTGGTGAAAGAAGTGTTCCTACGACCGGTAAACAAAGGAATCAAGTCGAAACTCTCGCCAAGAAAGCCACGAACGTTTACCCCATGAGAGAGGAATGAGACCACGCACTCGCCGGGTCGGTACGCGAACGCCGGTGTGTGTGAGGACTGCCGGTGGCTCCATTCATGGCCTAAATTGAAGGGTTGTTATATGAACTAAGGACTTAAAAGAAAAATATTATTTGCGAGATTATAAAAAAGATTTTGACACGATCCACCAGTATTTTAGCGTGCAATGTGTATCGCGCTTACTTAAACCGGAAGTTTATCTCCCGAGAATAAAGGGTCAAAAAATTAGAGCGCCACATACGTTCAGATTCAGAGAGTAATATGCGATAGGAAGAATTGATTTGTCATTGTACTATAATGGTATGAACAGTACATCAAGACCATAGTAAGAGAAGTTGAACCCAACACCACAATTTATGTGGTGCCCATTATCTTCTTAATAACTGGGTGACAAGAGTCAAACAAGAGTCAAACAATTTGTTATAAACACACAATTAATGGATATCGGTTTTGTTATATTCCACCACAAAGTTTACTTACTGTATTCTGCTCTTAACATTCCTGTTTGACCTATTTTAACATGTGATATAAAAATGAAATATTAAGCAGTCTTGCAAACAACTCAGTTCTCTGAATAAATTTTATACAATTCTGCCTCATGTTTATTATCTTCATATTAGCTATTCCTAGCTAATCTGCTACTAATATAATTAATATAATTTAGTTTTATTAAGAAATGTTTTGAAAAATAGCTCCTTCTGAGGACCAAGAAATAACATATTAAAACCAAATTTTAACTAAAATGCCGCAATCAATACCATTTTAAAGTTTTTAATTGAGGAGATTTGTTCTTCATCATTTATATCCACATTTACTGCAGATAATTATGTCATGAATATTTTTGTTCAGTCCTGTGATAGAGTGTTTATGGACATTAGGCCCATGCCGGCCTGTGGGTTTCGTTTCATGGTTCACCTGGCATCCTATAATTATTTTCTTATCTATTACATGTAACACCAGTTTATACATTATGTTACTTTTGTAATATCTTAAATTACTTTCAAAAACACAAACAAAAATCATGTTATATATTATGTGTATCTTATTTGTTATATGCAGATAACACCAAGTATGAGACAGAATGGCTGCTTTATTTTTGTTTAACATGAGTGAAATCTATAGTGTTTAGATTTGAATGGAAAGTACATCTAGACCTACTTATTATCATATCCTTTTTCAGTGATTGTATTGATTCATGTATTGATTTTCTTTTGAAACCAATAAAATGTACAAAGAAAAAAAATTAATTGAGGATAGATGGGTACACTTCTGGTGTTCAAGGTAATATTTTTGATGTTCATCTGGTACAAATATCTGACAATTCAGCACGCATAATATCATACATCCCCTTTTTTGGCAGCGTGGGTTTCAACTTGAGGTTACGCGGATTAACAAGATCGAAAGCTAAACGTACCTGCATAGGTGAAGTCAAGCCCCTTCCTCTCGGCTTCTGTCTCACCAGTTTCATAAGGGATAATAGGGACGGCCTCTTCACCCTTTTCTGTGATGAGGGTGATGGGTTCTTCTGCCACGGGTTCTTTACTGAAATTTGACCAAAATTGAATAAACAATTTTAAGAACAGACCATGCATTTTGTATTCAATTCAAGCTAGAAGGGTTTACATTTACAATGAAATCTGTCTATAGCGGCCACCCAGGGGAAACAACAAATGTGACCTTTATAGACAGGTGGCTTCTACAGACAGGTTTTTAAACACACAATTTGTCTCCTGGGGGAACATTCAGTGGCCACTGTAGGCAAGTTGGCAGCTATAGAGAGGTGGTTGATAAGATAGATTTGACTGTATTAGAATACAGTGTGTCTCAAAAAAAAAATTGTGCAAGTAAAAAGCGCCCTCTTTGGAAATCACAAAACTCTTGTGACATGATGCTTACATCAACGTCAAGAACATAGTCTTAGCTTTCAAATACTGTTGGTTCTGTTCAATTTGCTGTTTTAAAGCCCAAGTTTAGTTTTGGGAATTTTTTGTTTATTTGAAAGCTTTATGCCCCAAAGTCATAACCCTGCAATAAAGACTCTGAATGTCTTTAGTTTTTTGTAAATTAATTAATGAAAAATGGGGGGGACCCCTGAGATTTTCCGCTATATTTTACATTATAGCATCCAAAGGTTATACCTCATTTGAAAGAGCAGAGTCTGCTCTTTTAGATGAGGTATAGCCCATATACCCTTAACGCCTTATTAACCCTTTGGATGCTATAATGTAAAATATAGCCGAAAATCTGAGTGACATAACAAATAGCAATGTGTGACAATATATCATGCATACATAAAATACTGACACAAATATATTAATTACATGATACGACAGAATTGTGGGGGGGGGGAAATCAGTTAGTTGTCAGTCTTAAAAAACCTTTTGCACCATTTGCTCCTCAAAACACTACTGAAAGTTAAATTTCTATTACAAAAACCAATTTGTTTTTCTTTGTTTTCTGTATGTTTGCTCCTCAATAGCTAAACAGTTGTTTGAAGTACAAATATCAGCATGAGCTACAAACATTTGAAAAGAATCATATTCTGAAACAGATGTGTTGAGAAGAGAATTCTGTGGGATGTTGTGCTACTTAGACCATGCAAAAAATTAACTATTTTCATACTTACGCAGCTGGTTTTGACTTCTTTCCAGGTGCAAGTGAATCTGGAATAAAAATTGAATACCAGAGAACCAATAAAAAAATTTGCACAGACAGCAGAAGTCAAAGTAAAACTTACAAGAAAATTGCCTTTTTTATCCACAAGGGAAAACACAGCAAAGTGGCAAAAAGAGGAACTTAAAGCCACCAAAGTTAAGTTTTGGTAAATGGTGTAAATGAAATCTATTGCCATTGTGTTTTTTTAGATACACCTATATCATCTATTAATGCCTCAAAAATTGCACACTCTTTTACACATCCATTTTTTAGAAATTGCTGAAAATAAAAAGTCGGGCAGGGAGAGGGGGGCAAACATTTTGCCACAGGATATGCATTTAATGATATCTGCTCTCTCATAATTAATATTTAAAAAATACAATTTGTCACTACAAACAACTTTTAGTATGTCAGACGTTGTTTTCTGATGTCTGGGGTCAGGGGTGACAATAGAATACTTTGTGAAAGATGGATGGAAAAGTTGCCTGATCACCCAAAACTATTCTTGGACTTAAGCTGTTATACATGACATTGATATCATTAATTCCTTCCGTCTCAACCTAAATTCACTTTGACCATTTCAAGTCTATTTTTCACCAATTACACTGTAAAAAGCATGTTTACCAAATTAACATTAGTGTCTCAAAAGCGATTACAAAGATACATTTAGAAAATATACGTTAAGATTATTGACTCTTAGTGTTAAGATACGAGTACTTGACACCGATGTTAAAGCCACTGGCTAACATTTACCACAGTTTAAAAAATGTGAGCTACAATTTTTTAAATTGAAGCTCCACAATGTCAGCCTATCACTTTAAGTGATTTGACAGACATAATTTAGCCTCTGATCATGTTTACAAAGAGATAGCAAGAGTGTGTTCAGTAAAGCATTTACTCGCTAAATACAGTGCATCTCAGAAAAAAATCAAGGGGGCGTTTCATGAAAGGACTTGTCGAATAAAATGTCCGATAAGTCCAGTTTATCCGACAAGTTTAGTAAAATCCTTGGTTTTGATTGGCTGAGAAGCACTGAGCATTGACTGTTACTATAGTAACTGTCAGAGTCTGACAACTTGTCAGAGCTGACAACTTTCATGAAATGGTCCCCGGAACCCTAAAACAAAGATTTATTGTGGGGAAGCAATGGGGCATGTAATTGAAAACACATGTTGAAAATAAACTTTGACTTATTCTCTTCCAAATGATGAACCTTATTTATCCATGCATCTCTGAGTACCATGACTTTGAAAATTGAATGTCAAAAACCATTTGCCACACTCTTTGGCTTTGACACTCCACAAACCATGCGTCTATCTCTTTCTCTTCATGATGTGCACAGCGTTAAAGCCAAAAAGTGTGGCAAATGGCTTTTGACATTCAATTTTCAAAGTCATGGTATTCAAAGATGCATGAATATATAAGTTTGCTTAATGTATCATTTAAAGAACATAAGTCAAAGTTTATTTTGAACAATCATGTTTTCATAATCATACACCCCATTGCTTCCACACAATAAGCCTATGTTTTAGGTTCTGTTTTTTCTGGGACGTACTGTACAGTAGTGTTGCACGACTTCAACATTTTAGAGAGTCGACTAGTCGCCCACCAATAGTCGCGACTCCGACTATTAGTCGACTATCGGTGTTCAACGTCTTAGTGTGTTGGTGTAGGGTGCATGGGTGTCGCAGTCAGAGTCACAGTGGGTGCAACGTATATACGGCAACACATGTATGATGCACGGTTATAGGCTGATCCAAGTACATTTTGGCAGTTCTGTTTGATTTGCGATCGAAGAGAGATAGGGGATTCATTTCTGCCACAAAATGGTAGATAAATGATTGGTAGTTCTGTTCAATTTTTACGTCTTTTGACTCAGTTTTTAATACAAATTAACATGTGATAAAAAGTCGACTATTGCGTTCCGATAGTCGGAGTCGCGACTCCGTGCAGGCAGTCGCGACTACGACTTTTCGCGACTTAGTCATGCAACACGTACTGTACAGTGTTTACAGTGTACCCACCTTCAACAAAGACTTCCGCAATGGACTTGGCCTCGCCGGCATCGCTAGAGGCTATAACACTGTAGTCCCCGGTATCCTCGGGTAGAGCTTCAAGAATTTCCAGCATATATACATCGCCATCTTGGCTCATCTTGAACTCCTGCGATGGTTTGATTTCTTTTCCATCTCTGCAGTTATCACGTAAAATAAGTGGAAACACAAACAAGAGGTAATGTCAGATACAAGCTCAAGCAAATTCAAAACGAATGTATGCTTTTTAACAACAACAAAACATATATTCAAATTTGTTAAAAAATAATGACTACCACATTGCTCATAATGTCCCGTTTTTTAAAGACTGGAACTCTTGAACACTTTTTGATTTTTCGCCTGACATTGGTGTCTGTACGTGTGTTTACGAACGAACATGTAGATTATCATACCTGATATATTTCATGATTATTTTCTAATGAATTATGCAACACATACTTTCAAAACATGAAACAAACCTACTTATACCTTTTCTTAGTTTCACTTAACTTTTAAACAAAAGAACTCTATTAAATAAAGATACTAAACCTGGAAAGCTGCACTTTAAAATACAAATTGTTTTAAGTCTTCGAGAGAATGTGACCTAATATGAAAGAGAAATTATTACAGTAAAGCTAATCTGAGTTAAAAGTTAAGTTAGTTAAACCCATCCCCCTCCTATAGTGGAACATCAGGTGGTGCTTATCTCCATTTCAGTGACCATAGGCAACAAGGCTGCACAAAACAGTTCGACTACAGTGGAAGGTTAGTCCTCTGGTAGTCCCATGCGTTTAA
>JZLH01S0302446.1:29979-40834 GCA_001188425.1 Eucidaris tribuloides | reverse complement strand
TTGGTACAACATGATGTTCGGGTCCGGGTCGGTTGATTTGGAACGTTGTCTGTGTAGTACACTTGACTCAAGTTGACAGTACTATACCGCTAACGTTCCAAATGTCATCAATCATAGTATTCATGACAAGGCGGTTTGCCTGGTTACCGAAAAACACCCGACATGAAGAAAATCACTTATGCGAGCGAGCGAAGCGAGCGAGCTTGAAAAAAAAAATGATTTTTACATTTGAAAAAATGCAATTTCTTTCAATATTTTTGTCGGTTTATGAGATATTTCGTCGGTACAAAATTATTTTTTGTCGGTCCACATGTACCGACGGAGTCCTTCGTGTACCGACAAAATTCCGAAAAAGCATTATTGGGGGGGGGGGGGGCGAACTGTAGGGAAAATTTTTGAAAATCTGTGTGTGAAAATGGCGTTTTCTTGCATCTAAAACACCACTATTTTTGGTATAGAGGTCGTTGCCAAATTAACCACCATGAAAATTTGTAAATACAAGTTTAAAAAAAAGATAAGATTTAAAAAAATGGTCCCCGGATTTTTTTAGATCCGCTTCTGTATTGTATATTTTTAATGGAATTAGTACATTTTATACATACCCTTCATAAAACCCTTTATGATCAGTAATAATCATACAGTTTGAACAAAATGACAAAATAGATGTAGGCAGAAAAATGGCCCCCAAAATCACATCTTCTTTGTTTCTTATTTAAAACGCTCTTTATAATTATACACAAGTTGGCAATTTCCCGGGAAATACCTGTATTTTCCACCTACAGGCGGGAAATACTGGGAAATACTGGGAAATGCTGGGAAATACTGGGAAATACCGGGAAATACTGGGAAATACCTGGGAAATACAGGGAAATACTGGGAAATACGTGGGCAATACCTAGCCGTGTACTATTGAAGTTGTACAAGGTCAACTAAGAAGGCCATTAATGTCGTTCATTTGGGCTCTTCGTACACAAAACCATCTTGAACTGATAAATTTCAGATGAAAAGACTGTGCAAAACCTCTTTTCAATTTTGATAATTTAATTCAGTGTTATTTCACATACTGTCCAATACATACAGTACTACACTGTACATTATTCAGGTGTTACACTGTGGGGTGCAGCCCTCATATTGCTGAATATACAGGGTAAAAATCAACATCTGTCAATGGGGTGTGCTATTGTAAGTGTTCTGGATTTATGGAGCAATTCAGATATTTGCAGACTGAAATAATTGAAGCAAATTTTCTAAAATAAAAGCAGGTGATTTTAAAATGTCCATACTTTTAGTATTGATTTGGCTGTGTAGAAAATTTGTCCCACCAATCATAATGAGTCCCTTGTTCCCCGCCATCACTTAAGTTAGTTTTTTGCTGTATTTTGTGTTGAATTACACTTGCTGAACAACAATCCCTACATTTTTGAGTTATTATCCTTCAAGAAATAACTTTTTTTTTATAGTATTTCCCAGTATTTCCCGGTATTTCCCGTTTTTGTCAAAAAATAGCAAGGCGGTATTTACCGGTAAATACCGGTATCTACCACCCGGTATTTACCGCCCGGTATTTACCGGCCAACCCTGACAAGGATAGGCTGGTCAAAACTTTGGAACCAAAACTGAGTTGCCAAGGAAAAAATGTGATATTTTCTTACCCAAAATGAAAAGGGGAAAACACCTTTCTTGGTCCAAACAGTGGGTAACTTGATCAAAATGTGAAAGGATGAGGTAAATTAGAATGTTTTCTTGTGGTCTATATTTTTTAACATAAGTCCTGCTTGTTTCACCCTACCGGAAATTAGTCTTAACCCCACAGTAATAAATTTTATCTAAAAAATGATAAAATTGCCATTTGTCCCGAAAATTGACAAAATAAGAATGTATATATTAGAGTCAATAAAACCGCTAACAGGAGTATCTAAACTTTTCAACTAAGACCAGTTTCCCAAGAAACTTGGCAATAGTGGGAAAGTTTCATTTCTGAAATCCAACACCTTTTCAAACTAAAATGATGAAAATATACATTTTTTTGGCCCTCAAAATGACCAATTTGATCAAAAGATAAAAGGCTGACATTGATAAAAAGGATGTTTTAATATCTGTATTTTCTATTACGCAAGTCATGCGTTCCCAAACATTTAAGAATTATTTTTTGCCCCAAATCTCACTTTTTAATCCCAAACTGATACAAAATGATTTTTTTGCCACAAAATTCCCTCCAAATCAAAAAGTTATGATTGGTATCAATAAGAATACTTTTGGAAATCAACACACTTGTCAACTTCGATTGTCCTCACACAAACTTAGCAACCACCATGAAAATTCCAGTACAGAACTCCAAAAAATGATTTTCAACCAAAATGTGTATTTCTAGCCCCATAATGGCTACATGGCCAACAACAAACGATTGACACAAATAATCTGCTTGCCAGATATCTGTGCAATGTTCTATGTAGATAAGGCTTGCAAAACTTTGGAACCAATTCTGAATACAGAAGAAAATCTTATTTTTCACCCAAAAGATAAAAATTGGACATTTTGTCCCGAAAATAGACAAAATAATCAGAATGTTGTTATTAGAGTCAATAAAACCTCTAACAGGAGTCTCTAAACTTTTCAACTAAGACAGTTTCCAAGAAAATTGGCAATAGTGGGAAAGTTTCATTTCTGAACCCCAACACCTGTTTTTAACTAAAAATGATGAAATATACATTTTTTTGGCCCTCAAAATGACCAATTGGATCAAAGACGAAGGCTGACATTGATGAAAGGATGTTTTAATATCTGTATTTTCTATTACCAAGTCATTGCATTTCCTAAACATTAAAAAATTGGTTTTTGCCTAAAATCTCACTTTTTACCAAAAATGATGAAAAGTAACATTTTTCGCCCCAAAATTCCCTCCAAATCAATATGTCATGATTGGTATCAATGAGAATACTTTTAGAAATCAATACACTTGTCAATTACGATCGTCCTCACACAATTTTTGCCACCACCATGAAAATTCCAGTACAGAACTCCAAAAATTGATTTTTGACCAAAATAGATATTTTTACCCCCAAAATGGCTGAAATGGCCAAAACAAAACAATTGAGCACAATATTTCTGCTTGCTAGATATCGGCGCAATTTTCTAAGTAGATAAGGCTTGCTGAAACGTTGGAACCAAATCTGTATTACAGAAGAACAATCTTATATTTCACCCAAAAATGATAAAATTTGACATTTTCTATCAAAAAGTAGCCGATCTGACTAAAATGTCTAAATCAGCATCCTCTTTTACATAAGTCAGGGCTATTTCACCTTACTCATGCACAGTTTTGACCCCCAAATCAGATTTTTACCAAAAATGATAAAAATAGTCATTTTTTGCCTTAAAATGGCCAAAACCCTAAAAATGTCATGGGTGCGGTCAATAAGACTGCGTTTTTCGGATTCAGCACAAAATTCTACATAGGATAAGACTTTCAAACCTTCCCCAGCAAAAATTCTGATTAAAGCCAGTTATCTCCTAGGGTAGGACGTTAGCTTGCCATGTCGTCGTTGCTGCGAGAATCGATGTACTTGTGCGAAAATGCAATTTCCATGGTCGGTAACAACACCTGACCTTCCGATCCACTACGTACGAATTCGATTTGAATAATATCACATTGATCATGAAAGTTTAGAGTACAATCTGAAACAACAAGCCTTTAAAATAAATAACAGCGTGGCATATTATAGTGGGCAAAATTTCGCACACAGCTCCTGCAATTTTGCCTACGACCAATGCACTACTAGCTACATGTATAACACAAACGACATAGCATTAACATTCGCACACACACCGCGAGCCTGGCGCTAAACTCAGGAAAACACAGAATTATTGTATGAAATCAAGTAAGACTCACCCTACAACCCGGGCTTACGACACGAAGACTGTGTTCCACAGTTCTGTTCCTTCTAGGAGGACACTGTAGTCATTATTTCAGTGATTTCTACAGGTATCTTCACAGATTTCTTGATAGCCCAGTCGAGACCGATTCGCATGTTATTATGGATCGAGCGCGCATGCTCAGAGAGAAGCAAAATAGCTGGATGAAGTAAATTCGTCAGCGTGGCAGATTCGCATGTCATTATGGGATATCAGATCAAGCGCGCATGCTCAGAGAGAAGCGGCGTGACGAAAAGAAAAGAGCGTGATGAAAAAAAAATCATCCAGATAAGCAATATTTGTGGTATGAAGTGCAGGACGATTTTTTTGGTAGATAGCATGACGAATACTATTTTGTATAACGAAATAATGTTCGTTATGCCATCTACAGAAAATTTGGTTCAATTCGTACAGCATGTCAAAAATAGCAGGACGAAGTAAATTCGTCAGCAGGACGAATTAAATCTAGTCGTACTCAAGAGCACGACGAGATTTTGTTTACAGTGAACTAACCAGAGTGTGCAATGCAATGTCTGATAAATCACCGGACCGTTTCTCTAACTTACTTAAAAAAAACGGTACATGTCTACAAAATACGCCTACCACATACTTTCCAATCAGCAGTGGCGTAATGAGCAAAATCATTTTGGGGGGGGGGGGTCAGAATCGAAACGTATGTGTATGTGTCTGCATGTATGTATGTATGTTTGTATGAATGTATGTATGTGTGTGCGTGCGTGCGTGCGCGCGCGCGCGCGTGTGTGTGTGTGTGTGTGCATTGAGCTGTGTGTATGTGTATGATTTGTGTGTTTATGTGCGTGTGTGTATGTGCGTGTTTTACTTCTATGCCTACCTTTCTTAATAGTGTAGGCGCATTTTATGGTGTCAAATTTATACGAATTATGACATCAGTAGCGCGTATGAGAATGGGCTCCTTTTCAAATTTTGATGCCAATAATAGAAAAAAAGGGTGATTTCATTGGTTGTTCGTAATGAACTAAATGATCACACACTGGAACGAAGAATGTTGAAAGACCGCGAGTCGAAACTAAAAGGACAAAGCTATAACTGATATTTGTAATGTTGTATATTTTCATCTATGTTTTTTTATATTTTATTTTGTCTTGTGTTGACATACTACACTTCAAATTATTGTATAAAGTAATCCGTGAGCGAGCGCAGCGAGCGAGCGTTTTAGGAAAATTCTGAATCATTTGTCGAGAAAAACGCTTAAATGCGAACTCTGAGTCTCGTTCTACAAAAAACAAACCTACCTGCAATGGTATTTCAAAATGCTGATTTTTATCTTGAGGATTGGTCCTATATCGTAATTGGCAAGCATACGGTAATTACCCACTGTCCTCAGTTTATATGCATTTGCCATAAAAAAGCATAATTTTGATTTCTAAAACATTTGATACGCCATCAATAGAGAGTGTACTTCACAGAGAGAGATAGGGGGGACTTGCGATAAAGTCAGACTTTTCATAACGACTGTTGGCAGATCTCTGATATTCGCCTCATTACATTCAGTCACAATCAAAAGTGGATCTATTTTGATGTGCACTACTGTCATGAAGGTTTAAGAAGTAAACAAATATCTAATGATACATGGTATAACTAAACTCAACTAATAATATTCCATGATCCTCGTATAACGGGGTGATGCGAAAAGATGAAATAGATTTGCTGACAAAGAAACAGGAACGAAACGAAGCTTAGAAATATACCAAAGAACATGTAGTGTACAACATAAAGCATGCCCCCTAATATTGTTGTACCCGGTAGTTAGCTCATTTTAATGAACAGTCACAGTTGGAAATAATTATGAAAAATATCGATTCCAGTGGCGAAAATTGTGATATACATAGATTGCAAAATGTGTGTTATTTAATGAAGGCGAAGAAAACAGGTTAGCAATATAAGTTTCTCTGTATCATGTTTACATGCTATCAGAGAGTCACTGCAAGGACTAAGTGTTATAAATGGTTGTTCCGTTTAACTGTAAAAAGATAGTAACGGTGATGGGAAATATGATAATAAAATACAAAAAAAATACGAAAACTGCATCAATTCATTTATAGATTTTTTTTTTTTAGATTAGTATAAGCCTCTCTGACCTATGATCAAATTTCATTTGGGGGGTCACGCGCACCCCCAAACCCCCCCATCTGTACGCCAGTGCCAATCAGCATCAATCCACCATTATGTAGTATTTCCATGTCTCAATCAATACTCGACCGCTTAACGACATTTGATTATTACGAAAAACTTTGAGAACTAATTTGAAATTGACTTTGCCAGGCCGATTCACATGTTTGTCTTGATCGTTTATCTTACCATTTTATGAGAATTTGACGAATGGTTGACAATTTTTATTATTTTAAACAATCAATCGTCGAGGCCCAGAACACAACCGCCAAGCATAATACATGACCGCCCATGTAGAGACCAGAATATTACCTTTTAATTATGCTAATTATTTGAAATCATTGACAAATTAAAAAAAATATTTCCTGTTATTTAAAACAAAATACATTCATAATCAACAGAGAAAGAACTGAAATTAAAGATACAAAATGTGTCATATTTTGCCATGTCATTTTGGCATACAAATCAATCTAATTTTACACCCCTTTGATTCAAGCCCAAAATCAGGAGAAAACAAAATTGAAGATTTTTTGCAGTTTTAAACAAAACTACAGACTGAAAACTATCTGACACGATAAATATAAAATAAAATACTAACTCTTTTCCCGTTCAGTACCTAGTGTACACAAATAAGAAAAACATCTAAGCGGACATGTGCTGGGAGACGGTCGAGTATGGTCGTTTTACCTAGGCCTAGGCTAGTGAAAAACAGATTAAAAGTCTGATATTATTTAAAAGAAATGTAGTCGAAAACAATGCAATGGGACCCCTAGGGACTTACCCCACAATTCCAAAGCTCAATACTAGGCTTAGCATAAGGTCTAACGTTAGGCCTAGGCCTAAATTTAAACACGGTGGCCCATATTCTGAAGCCATGCAGGTTTAAATTTTAACCCGAGTCTAAGTTTAAATATACGAAACATAACATTCCGTTTCTGAACTCTGGTTTAGACTAAACCAGAGTCTAAGTCTGGTTTAATTTGCATATATATTTTAGACTAGGTGTACACCTAGTTTTTGTTTGGTTCAACTCACATTTGAAATAGCAACTGTGCACCATTTGCACCCAGGCCATCTCAATATACTGCACGTCGTATTTGTTGTTTTTATGATACTGATACGTAGTGGTGTTGCTTGCCACAGGTTCGCGTCGTGTGTTCTCACGGCCTGCAGTCGTTACTGCATGAAGCCATGCACTGACATGGTGCGAAAACCACCACCTTGTGACCTTCCAATCAACTACGTACGAAATTACTCAAATTGATTAAAATCACATTGATAATGAAGGTTTACATATCAAAAACATTTGCCCAATTTGTTGCATCTGCGTATCGGGCGCGCGCGCGATCATTTAGCAGGACGCGCTGGTCTGTCATGCGCGTAGGGAAAATACATTATCAAAACGGGTGTACGCGTTTGGTTGGTAACGACGTTGATGCGCATTAACGACCAAAAGTAATGCATGGCCTAGCCTAGTCCTGGCACTCATTACATCTGCTACACTAGATCACACCTAGCCTACAGTACAACACATGAGCATAGGTTACACTGCATACACAATGCATCTCTGTTTATGAAATCGTATCGTCCAAGCTTGGCATCAGCTCGCAATGCACTTCGCGACACCCGGTCCCGCATGAAGACGGGCTGAATCGAAATCAAGTCTAACTATCGAAATTACACTTTAATGTAAGTACAGTAAACAAAAACAATTCTAAGAATACCTGCTGTGAATATGACATACTTTCGGAAATCTCAGACTTTATGCATTGCTAAATGTTGGAAAATTGACTGACTAACGTAACATAGTATTTGCATTCGCACTCTCATCGCGAGGCTAGCGCCAAATTGGGGAAAAAAATCAAATCTATTGTATGAAACAATCAAACAAGTACGACTCACCGTACGATGCGAAGGCTGTGATCAAGATCGAGACATGTCTCTTCACAAGGGGCCACTTCATTGTTCGCTCTATTTGGTCTGTACTGATATTTCGGCGATTTCCAAATGTTTCTTGACAGGTTTCGGGGTCTTCTGTTCAAGGCCGATTCGCATGTCATTATTATATCAGATCGAGCGCGCATGCTCATACAGATGCGGCGTCACGAGCTGGACGAATACAATTCGTCCAGCTAAGCAATATTTGTGCTATGGAGTGTAGGACGAATTGTCTGTAGATGACATGACGAATAATATTTCGTAGAACATGGTAAGCCCTTTGGTTCAATTCGTACAGCATGTCAAAAATAGCAGGAAGAAGTAAATTCGTCAGCAGGACGAATTAAATCTCGTCGTACTCAAGAGCACGACGAGATTTTGATTACAGTGTAGACATCTGAAGGATAGGTAACATGTAAGAGGAAACTGGGAGTGTGTGAAATTGACGATTGCCACCACTGGATAAACATCCTATGTTCTTTGATGATTCCTTCGCACCCTGCCTGACATATTGTGTCCAACATGGCATGTTTGACTGAAACAATAGTGCAAAGAGAAGTGTTAATCGCAATTCAGAAGTATTAAAGTAGTGGAATTGCTTCAGTATTGAAAGGTAAGCTGTTTCTCAAAATGTCGAAGCAATAACACTGATTAAGCCATCACTTGTTTACTTAGTCATTACTTAATTTATTTTGTACAGAAAGATTTTCTTTTGATGTTTTATTTAATATTTAGATACATATTAATCATAATTTTGCCGTTTACAGAAATATTACAAAATGTTATTGTTACAAAAGAAAGTAGTATTTCAAAATATTATTATCAACAAAACGGCATACAGTAGTATTATAAGATGAACCTATAACAAAAAAAAAATGCATTGCAGACAACGCTAAATGACATAATTATTAGTCAACTGGGGCTGCTTTTTCTGGTTTCTCTCAATAAAACTTATTCTGCCATACTGACTTAAATCATATTGTTTTATTTTTTTCAATAGAAGATGACACTAGCCTAGGTGGGTTCTCCCTGCATGGAAAATGTCACATGATGGATGAGCATAATTTGGAAGTCACATTGCAGAAGTTTCCCAAATCACCAATACGCGTGAACATGCCAATGGACAACTCAGTGAACAAGCGTATCGGATGTTTGGTGTTTCAACCAGAAAGAATGCCAACAAATCTTAAGCCAATTATGCGTGTACGGCTTTTCAATGTGTACAATACAGCAGCAGAGGTATGATTTTTTCAAAAGAATATTGAAATCCAATAATAGTGATGATGATGATGATTATGATAATGAGGAAAATAGTAATAATACTACTACTACTACTAATAATGATGATAATGATAATAATAATATAACAATAATAATAATAATAATAATAATAATAATAATAATAATAATAATAATAATAATAATAATAATAATAATAATAATAATAGTTTCGATTTATACAGCACTTAATATGAAAAATATCATCTCCGAGCGGTTTGGATCATTAGTATCCCTGTCAGGGGATGCTTGTATATCTAATGGACACCTGTCCACTCGTAAATAAGAGCAACAAGAGCTTGGCAGCCACAACGGGTTAACTCATTCCATTGCTATTGAGTAGTATCCAGTTATAAACCCGGGTGGAGAGCAGCAAATCATATAAAAATGTTTTGCTGAAGGACGTAAGTGCCGGGCGTTGGACTCCAAGGGCGTAGGCTGGGGGTGGGGGTGCACCCCCCCCCCGCAGAGCCATAGGAGTTGCACCCTAAAAGCAAAATGAATAAATAAATAAATAAATAAATTTGCACCACCTTTTCTGCTTTCAGCGCCTGATTTTCTCAACTTTAGTTCCACCTCCCTAAGAAGTGCACCTCCCCGTTCCACCTCCCCATGCCCAAACCAGCCTACGCCCTTGGACTCGAACTCCAGACCTAAAGATTATCAGGCAAATGCTTTCCAATCTTGCCACATCACCCCTGCAAGAACCCAATAGATAAATGGTGAAGGGACTTGATCTCATATTGTGTTTTGAGATGCACCTTTATGACCTATTAATGCCCTGAAATTTGCTAAAAATTCTGAAATATAGAAATTCATTATCTCTAACGTACAATATTTACGTTAAAATTTATTACATCTGACCTTTCAAAATATTTACTCATATCCTACCCGACACTCCTTCACTTTTCATTTAATTAACTTGAAAAAACACATAAATCCATTCATTATGTTGGGCCAGACATTTGGAATTCTTTGCTGATAGCTGTAAGATCATGTACCACCCTGTTCCCGTTCAAAGCATGTATCCGTCTCACAAAACCAGTTTAACTTAGTATACTAACTGAACGAATTTCACCAAGCGCACTCCCAACAAGTACCTAATGCCTGTATTTACATAATTATGTTTTATGCGTTGCAAGCACTACATCGACTTACACTTTACAGTATCTGGCAACAAGGGCGTAGGCTGGTTTGGGCATGGGGAGGTGCACATTTTGAAGAGGTAAAATTAATGTAGAGGGCAAACCTGTACTTTAGGGGACCGGGCAATGTAAGTACAATATCACTTCGAAATACCGTTCAAAATCATTTTTGACATGTTCTCATATATCAGCTCTCACCAATCTACCTACACGGGCCGTTGTAAAAGGTTGTTAGGTGTCATTGTATTCAGAGAAGTACCCTCCACAATTTCTAGGTGGACTACCTCGGAAATATTCTGCTGAACAAAAATGGCGGATTTTTGTTCAAAATGGCCGCCATCATGGGCGCAAATCCATTTTAAAACGTGGGGGGGGGGTACACAATTTCTGGAAGCCGAGAATATCTCGTTCATTTGGGGTGGGGTACAGGG
>JZLH01S0302446.1:4172-15779 GCA_001188425.1 Eucidaris tribuloides | reverse complement strand
TGTGCGCGAAATTTGCATTTGCGCGAAGTATCACTCTGCAATATACAATGAGCGGGCCGCGGCGGAGGCCAGCGGCCAAGCAGCCACCGCACACTACGCAATTTCCCGTCGCACGATTATTGACCGATTTGGATCTGGAATAAATAGCGTGTACGAATTACAAGTTGTTTTTTTTTATTCGGATGCAAGTCGGTCAGTCGTGCGACGGAAAATTGTGTAGTGTGCGGTGGCCTTTACCCAATCTTTACGGTTGCAATTCGTTTTTCCGAAGGTTCGTAATTCCGAAACACGTAAATTCCCTATACCTCGATGTTCGTTGGTCGAAAACGAAAAAGTGTTCTTTAATCCGAACATTTGTGGCGTTATTCCGAGGGTTCGTTATTTCGAAGGTTCGTTAATCCGAAAATAAAATAGGGTTCATTTTTCCGAAGGTTCGTAAATCCGAAAACGAAATAAGGTTCGTTAGTTCGAAAATGAAATAAGGTTCGTTAGTCCGAAACTGAAAAAATCTGTGGCGAAGCCGGGAAAACCGGAAGGGCAGGCGTGGTGGAGGGGGGGGGGGGGGTAGGGATAGAATCACCGTTGCTGTTCAATTGTTATGAGGGTGGGAAGGGGCTGATCTATCATTACCAGGGGCGATTAAATACACAGAATTCTGTCAAAGGGGTGATCATAGGCTTATGGGCTAGTTCATTTTCATGCAAGAATCGATATCATGTTTATCTCTCATTGCCAGACTTGTAAAGTTCGCTGGCAGTACTGGTGCATTTGGAAATTGTTTTGTCCAAGTTCAAAATTCTACTAAAAGATTCATTCTTGATTAAATGTTTGCCACTTACAAACCTAAAAAAATGTCGCTCTGCGCGGGGGTGGGGGATGCGTATTGAAAACTTTACCTCCGAGACGCGCATTTGGTCTTACATGAGCCGAGACAGTCAGTCACTCAGCGTGAGCTATACGCGCCGTGTAAGGCATATTCAATCAATGGTATTTTCGTTTTACCTTGGGCTTTATAAACGAACAATGTATCATTTTGCAGGACAATTTTCAAAGAATTCAATCCAATGTCAATCTTTGTGAAAAGAATGATGAAATAATCCATCGAAAATAACGAAACAACAAAATCCTTAACAACTTTTCAATGGGTTTATTAGCAATGTAAAATCATTTACCTCTCCACAATTTTGACACTAAGATGAAGAGAAATATATCCTCTTTTCAAGTAGTGACCTTTGATTTCATTATTAAACATATTCCGGTCAATTTTTAAGCAAACATATCGGTATGTACTGCTGACTAGATGGCAATTTCGGCGTAATTATGGGGGTAGAAATTCACGCTTACTGATTGGCCGGCTGCACGTGTTGTCTCTCCAGACGCGCCTATTTGACCAATTGCGCGCGTCGCATTCACGCACTGAGTGCGTGCACGCGTGGTTGCAATACGTCATAACCCGAACTTTTGAGAAAACTATGCCTGATTTCATGCTAAAATTACTACCGTTTCCCCTCGACGAATAAATATCATTGGTATATGTACTTAATGCTGAAAATGTCTAGTTTCAGAAACCGTCCGAAGATTTTTTTTATATAACGCTCCAGTAATATTTGACGGGCCATTGAGTGTGTCAACCACCCCCCTCCCTCCAAAAAAAAATAAAAAAATGGGGAAAAATGACACAATCCCCATTGACAATCTGAAAAAGGGGAAATTTTAAAGTCAAAATTACTACCGTTTCCTCTATTGGAATAACAGTGAATTTGGTATCATCTTAAGCAAAACATTTTAAACTTTCAAAATCCGTCCGAAGATTTTTGAGAAACTTTCCCTATTTTAAGCAATCACGGCCGGAACATCAAAAAGCGCTGTTTTTGATGTTCATTTCCCGTGTTAAACGGGATTCGCGGCTGCGTTCGGAGCAGATGCGAGTAAGTTTTCGATATGGGGGATTGTTTGGACCAGAATAGGAGCGATTGAGACCTCAAACAGGGGCGTCGATTCCCCTTTTTTGGCTGGGGGGGGGGGTTGTGGCAAAACAGCCATCCGCAGCTATCGTAGCCAGCTTTTTGGAATAGGTGGGGGGGGGGGGGCAAGACGCACTTATTTCGCTTTAAATTTATATGTGTATGTATATAATATATACATTTATTATACAGGGGAGGATCCAGCTTTCTTCAATAGTGGGGGGGGGGGGCGAAAAAAATTCATCCACATTTTCCCCGATCGGCCGCTCAAAGCTGATTTTTTTTTGTTCTTTGAAGGGGTAGTCCTAACAATTACTTTTTAGCTTTATTGTTATAAACAAGATATTCGTATCTCGTAAGCCCTAATTAAATAATGCGAGCGCTAAGCGCGAGCTATTTGTTTTGACCTAGGTGCGGGACATTCAAAGCACATTTTATCATCATATGAAAAGGATGAGTATCTTCCTATTCCTCTTCCAAATCCGAGCTGAAAATTGTTGATATTCCGATCTGAACTTCAACATCATATCACATTTCATGGGAGGCAAGTTTACTGTTGACAAGTATGATGCCTGAATTATTATACTACCTTTACATAAACGAACACGCAACACCCACATTATACGAGCACCCCTCACGCAACACACACCACACACACACACATACTGTTTGGTGGATACGAATTGATATGCATTCCTTTTAAAATTCCACATGGATTAAAATAAAAACACATTAATTGTTATTGCTGTTATCATTTTTTTTACCGTCATTAACATTGTTATCATTAACCATCAATATAATTTTATTAATATTCATATTCTTTATTATCACCGTTGCTATTATGATCAGTATTAGTATTATCGCCTTTTTCATTATTATTCACAGCAGAAGCTGTTAAATAATGATACCCCCTCCCCCCCCCCCAAAAAAAAAACGGGTTATTCACGGGTGACCAACACATAGTCCCCAACATTCTTAATCCATTCGCTCAGGCAGCAATTGCTCAGATAAAATCAAAATCAAGATCCTTGATCCACGCCACTTCTATGCTTTGCCCACAAAATACACATGCATCAACCTCCGCTGAGGTTATTATTGCATAATATCGTACTATTTTTGAATTACAACACCGTTTTTGTTACTAAAATAAGTTTATGTCATTTTCGTAAAAAGAACCTTATTTCATTTTCGGACTAACGAACCTTTTTACATTTTCGGACTAACGAACCATCGGACTAACGAACCTTATTTCGTTTTCGGACTAACGAACCTTCAGAATAACGAACCTTATTTCGTTTTCGGACTAACGAACCTTCGGAATAATGAACAGTCGGACTAACGAACTTTCGGAATAATGAACAGTCGGACTAACGAACCTTCGGAATAACGAACCATCGGAGTATTGAACCTTCAGAATAACGAACATCACCCTCTTTGACAAGCCCGTTGCATTGCGCATAGCTTTAGGAGGCTTGTTATAAAACGCCGGGTGAAGTTTAAACTGGACCTTCCAACAAGGGTCTAGAATTCTTCTTTTCGAGAGACGATATCACCAAAAAGTAGAATGTGATCAAAATGATTCAGTAGTATTTTGTCTTTCTAATAATGCAAGTATCTTAGCTTTTATGGATCTCTATCACTTGTGTGATTTCTTGGTAGCTTTGTTCTTTGAAAGACACCATAGGAAAATTGGCCGGCTAGCTTCCGCTTCCACGCGGAATTTACCCGAAACTTACACGCCAATCATCCGGCGTTTTATAACAAGCCGATTTTCCCTGATGAAGTCTCAAAATTCCATAATTATTTCAACTCATTTTCAGTTTCACGTTTTCTATGTTGTTGCAGTGAATTATTTGCAGTATAAAACACTGTAGGCCTAATGTAAAACTAATTAGTATTATGATTGGGCCAATCAAAATTCCATGACTTTTCCCTGATTTGAAGCATTTTTAAAAATCTAATTCCCTGACTGGAAAAAGTAACATAATATTCTCTGATTTCCCTGATGGGCTGGGAACCCTGCCGGTCATATAAATTTGCCTCAAAGATGGATGTTCTCCTCCCCCTCCCCAAGCTATTTGACGCCACCCGTGAAGATCACGGTGCCGCAGTACGTACGACTTAATAACTTATCAAACGTCCGTAGCTCGGTACCCGCATAGTAGCGGCCGAAGCCTCGGTATGGACGACCCAAACGCAAAGCGGCTCGGGTTAGAAGAACGCGTGTACACGTATATGTTGCACGCACACTATGATTGAATGAACAGGCGCGATGCGACGCGTACGTACTCGAATCAAATTGTAAAATTAGGTCCCCTAAATATACCAAATTACTTGAATTAAACCTCCTCTTGAAAATCCGTGCACAATTAACTGAGAACCGTGAACGAATACGGTAAGGGCCGGGTTTCCCGGCCGCACCGACCCAAAGACGAAGCGGCTCGAAGTTAAGGTAACGCGTACATGTTGCATGCACATATATGAATGATCAGGGTAATGTCCGCACGCTACACGAGTGGCGGCAGCCTTGCTAAGAAACCATGGTTGCCAGATTTTCCGATTTCAAAAAGCCAAATTACATGCCAAATTGCCAAACAATGTGAAAACAGGCCAAATTAGGGCAAATTAGGCCAAATTTCACACACACACACACACACACACACACACGCGCGCGCGCGCGCGTTCATGGTGGAAATCGAGGACTCATTTAACGAATAGGTATGATAACACATAACCGAGGACTTATGTGTTAGTAGGAATATATTCCACCTAGGACCAATACGTACATTACCGCTTGACCGAGGATCTGTACGAATTAACGTGACTGAGGACCCTACCCCTAATGGAAGTACAATTGATTTGCTGTTATTACCCAGCGTTTCGAACCGAGGACGTCCTCGGTTCCATGTGTGCGCTCAATTCAGTTGTATAGTTCGCATGAGTGTCCTCGATTTCCACCATGGGTATGTGCACACACACAATCACACACACACACACACACACACACACACACACACACACACACACACACACACACACACACACACACACACACACACACACACACACACACACACACACACACACACACACACACACACACACACACACACACACACACACACACACACACACACACACACACACACACACACACACACACACACACACACACACACACACACACACACACACACACACACACACACACACACACACACACACACACAGCCAAACCTGTCCTCTAATCACGGCCAAATCCGTCTTGAGATGAGCGGCTGGGTGCCCTGCCCAACTATTTGATCGACGTTACGCCTCTGGTAGTGGTAATGACGATTATGATATAAAATTGGATTCACTGAGTCCAATACACAAATTTATTGGTCGAGCTAAGAGTTGGCAAAATCGCCTAATATTATTAGGCGAGGCGATTAAGTCGAACCCAATATTTTTCAACTCCTAGCGAAACCAATAAATTTTGTGTTGGACGAAGACGGAGAATCCAATTTTATCATTATTTTGTGTTTAGAATCTTCCCGCATCCGGGTACATGATAATTTGACGTAGGGTTAAATAGATCTGACGAATAACGTTAACTTTAGATCTAACGTTACGCTACTAACGTCAGACGTTGTAGAAATTTGGAATTCATTTAAATTAAGATAAGAATGAGAATTACTTACCAGCAAGGATGTCCCAGATCAAGTAGATCTACATGTAGTTTCTGATTCGCACCCTTCTTAATGGAAAAGAGTTCAGGAAAATGCTCCAAATTTAGAGATAAAACTTTTCAAATCTGAGTAGAATCCGCCATTTTGACTTTTTTTACAAACAAGAACTATCGTTAGAGCTAGCTAGCTAACGTTATCTGTACGTGCGAGCAGAGCTAGCGCACGTTGCTAGTCAGCCAAGCCTCGCCTAGCCTCGCGATATTATTTTTATTTACAGCACAGATTGAGGTATAAATAACATAAATTTTCTGAACCTCTTACCCAGTGGCCCTTCTTTTTAAGTTTACTCTACCTTGTAATGACCCCTAACACTAATACGTATTAAACTCCTATCTAATTGTAATCATAAACTTATTGTGACTATAAAACTGGTGTAAAAAACATGATACCCTCCCTACTCAAAAGTATTGCAACATATACTATAACGCACGCATTTTTAGTTAAAGGGGTCTTTTTATAATGATGTCCTAAGAAAGGTTATAATTAGAATATAACAAATTCTTTGAAAAGAAATGAATGAGCAATAGTTTTCCTTTCCTTTTCCATGGCGGAGAGATTATCAAATGCAGGCGCACCCATGGCAGAGGGGCTGGAACATAAAATTTGACATATTTTCGCCTCCCTATAGGGGTGGGATATTCACACTAGCATCGTAATTCGGTTTCATATTTCCCGTAAAATGG
Organism: Eucidaris tribuloides; assembly: GCA_001188425.1. Classification (NCBI taxonomy): domain Eukaryota; kingdom Metazoa; phylum Echinodermata; class Echinoidea; order Cidaroida; family Cidaridae; genus Eucidaris; species Eucidaris tribuloides. The sequence goes on along the minus strand of JZLH01S0302446.1, from coordinate 9,401 downwards.
TTTGGATGGCTTGGAAAGACTTCCAACAAACAAAAAATGCCATTGTGTTCCCCTGATACGGTCTCAGAAAGAAGACACCACGCCGCAAAGACGAAAGCGCCTCCTATCTTCATAAGATAGTGATAAGGAGGATGAGACTACTAATATAAAGATGATGACCTTCTCTCCACATTTTTATATCAAATGTACTTAAAAGTCGCATTACAGCAAATTTTAGGATGTTTGCAATAAAAAACCGCCTTTAGAATTGAGAAAGAATAAGAAATTACAATTGAGGAGGTCTTTTTCTGAAATATGGGGCGTATTCTCCTTATCACTATCTTAGGAAGATATGAGGCGCTTTCGTCTTTGCGGCGTGGTGTCTTCTTTCTGAGACCGTGTCAAAGGAACACAATGACATTTTTTGTTTGTTGGAAGTCTTTCCAAGCTATCCAAACCATTTTACGGGAAATATGAAACCGAGTTACGATACTAGTGTGAATTAACACCCCACCCCTAAAGGGAGGCGAAAAAATGTCACATTGTATGTTCCAGCCCCTCTGCCATGGGTGCGCCTGCATTTGATAATCTCTCCGCCATGGAGAAGGAAAGTAAAACAATTGTTAATTGATTTATTTTCAAAGAATTTGTATTTTCTAATTACAAACTTTCTTAGGACATCATTATAAAAAGACCCCTTCAACTCAAAATACATGCGTTATAGTGTATGTTGCAATACGTTTGAGTAGGGAGGGTATACTAGTAACACATTGCCGTATCCCACTCTGTGTTGCAACTAAAAATTCAACCGACGGCTTAGCGTTTGCCGCAATGCGTAAATACGTCAGCGCATGCGTAATGTCCAGGAGTCCAATACGGGAATAAACGGAGGCCGGTTTTTTTCGATTTTATTTCAAGGAAGTGTCATTTACACTACTGATGAAAAGGAGTGAGAAAACCGTAGACCACCAGCTTGAGTACATACCTCGCTCCCAAGCACCAGACTTCAAGTTAACGATGGACGTCGACGTGGAAAGTGAAGGAAAATCAAATTCTCTATTCCATGCGAACATAATGTGTAAGCACATGCAAATTAGTTTATACGCAAATATCTTCATGCTGATTATCAAAATCGTATTTCAAACATCATCTGTGACTGATTGTGTTATATAAAAAAAAATAGATCTAAGAAATGAATTAAATACTTCAGCTCTACCAAAGTAAATGAGATCACATAGTCATGTGTTTTGTTCACCTCACCCTAGTCCGTCTTTGTTTTATACCGTAGCTAAACTTTCTCTCCGATATTCAAACGTGCATATATGGGTAGTGGCATAATATTGTTTGCCTATAAGCAGCCTACGACATGTCCACAAAGGTCACATTTTCTTCTTCGGTTTCCCACTACACATAGGTTTGACTGATTATAATTTGTAGGTATGATTTACGTTGATATATATAATCAACTAACCCGCCCACCACCCGTCATCACGATACCCCGATAAAGTTGCACGACTAAGGTAAGGAAAATGCCAATATCGTTCTCATGCTATAGGCTAAGACATAAGGGTGAAGTGTCCTCAAAATCAAAAGGTTTATGGCTTTCAAATGTTGCAAAGGTTTTGAAATATTTTCATCCAAAGTATGTTTCTTTCTATGTTTACGTATGTGCGACAATATCAGGGTATCGCAGTGACAGGTCACATATAAGCAAGCATGAAAAAAAATAACATGCTTTACCGGCATATTGCTTTGATTTTATTCTTCAGGGAAGAAATCACTGACAAGATCAAAACATTCATACCTGCCTCAAGATCACAGGTAAGCATAATAATAAAATTAAGACTTATAGTTATATGCTGATCCTTCCTCTTAACTCGTTGGAGACTAATAAGTACGAGTTAACTCGTGTTGAAGTCTATGGAAAATGCATGTTATAATGAAATCAAATCGTCTCCAACGGGGTTATATTAGATCAATCGTAACAGAACTCAGCTGGATTTGTCTTTTGAAATACTCCGATGTCTCAGTGTTGAGGGTAAATTTCTTCTCTTGTTTCTTCTTCTTAGATGTGGCGATCCGTATTTTGTACATCTTTTACTAGCACCGTAATTATGAATTTATGGTTATTATTACAGTAAGACATGGCTGTTGTTTTCTTAACGTTCACGTTCAGTCCCACTTTTCAACTTTTCGTTGCTACATCATGAATCATTTCCTGAAGTTCATCCGGGGTGTGACTAAAAATGAGAATATCATCGGCAAATGGAAGATGGGTTAGATATTAAAGAGAATACACAGTACTGGTTGATTACTTGCAGAACAACAACATTTCAATATCAACTGCTTTCAAACCTTCTGTGAACAGATGGTATTCTAAAGATGTCACTATAGTACCGGAGAGAGTAGATGAAAACAACAGAACACTTCATTTTGGACATATCTGTTACACAAATCCCCACTGCTGACAAAGTACTAACATAGAAATCTATATGTGGGACTATGTTAATTGTTGCCATACACACTGCAGCAACGGAGCCTACTCGTCAGGTACTCAAACTGCTAATTCCTCAACTTGTTATTGCATATGAAGTGATTTATCCCACATTTTAATGCAAATGTAATTTACTCTCAGCTGCAGGAAATGTGAAATTTTGATGAAAGATTTTCCACCATCAACCAGTACTGTGTATTCTCTTTAACCCCACCGATTTGTCTTACCAGTCAACTTTCCTGAACACCTCTTCCAGTGTTGACGTAAATAGTTTAGGCGATATTGGAGCTCCTTGTTTCACACCCTACAGGATTTCAAATTGGTCGGTGATTATTCCATCAAAATGAATTCTTATGTTGGTTGTTTTCAGATTGCCTTGGCATTCCTTCGACTTCTTTATCACTTGTCTTAGTATATACTAGTAGATGGTCGGATGCGCGGAAACCACGTATGAAATCTGCCTTCTTCATTAGTTGGTTGTTTTAAAGCTGTTTCTGAATGCAAGCCAGAATTACCTCGGAGAAGATAAAGGGCCGTATGCATAAAAAAATAGTAATTGCTTTTTCTAGCCTTTTGCTTGAATCCATATGCATAGAAATTACGAATTGCTTACAAGCACAGATTCTTGCTTGCCTGCAAAAAACATTTTGAAACAAAGGTTGTTCTTTACAACCTGATAGTTTGCCCGAGGTTTGCAGGTTTGTCTTGTATGACAAAAGAAAAAATGTAAATTGATTCCAACCATCATACACTCCGGAAATATCAGTAGAATCGTTCCTCGATGGTCACATAAAAAAATCCATAAATTTGTATACATTAGTGAAGTTATCGTTCGTAACTCCCATAACAGGAAATGCTTCTCCTCTCACGCGTAATATTTTAATACATTATACGACACCCGCCTTTGTGCTCCTATGAAAGTAATGGACCGTGTATATAAAAAAAAACACGCTGCCAACGTCCTTCAAGCCATAAGATTGGATTTCAAGCGAATTGTTTTTTTTGCGTATGCATAACATTTTTGTTGTGTTTTAACGCGTTTTCTTGCCATTCGTCGAGCAATTCCTAAAGGTCTCCACAACCATACAATAGCAACGTCACGGCGGTGCGAACTACAACAAAGGCCAGATCCGCACGAGTCGAAGCCTCCCATCTTCACAACCCGCGGTCAACGTACATAAATACATTTTGAAAGACGCAACGTACCTCCAGGATTGAGTTAAATCTTTAACCCCCTTTTTGAAATATTTCCCCCAATTTGTTCTTGATATACCAGAAATAGTATTTCTTGATTTATTTTCCTTTTGTGCAGCTTTGGTTTGGTCTAAATACGAACATGGACTTGTCTTAAACTCGAATGTCATAATTAAGCAAAAGCACTCAAGCTGGTATTGAGGAGCTTGAAAAAAAAACCCAAGCAAATTCTTGTCAGAAGAAGGAAAAGGTTCTTTTTATGCATACGTTTCTAAGTAATTTCTTTCACCTGTTGCATGAGCTTAATTTTGCTTGACAACCAATAGCTGGTGCTTGAAGAAACTCCTTACAAGCAATTGCTACTTTTATATTGTGTAGATGTGATAACACGTTGATGGTCTACAGTTCCTTATGTCCTTTTTGTTCCCCGTTTAGATATGAGAATGACCTTTGATTCACTCTATTGGTATGGAACTTCCTCATCTTGTATGATTTTTGTTGAACAGGGCAGTGATCGTTGTGGTGGTGTCGTCATCAACTAGATTGATTATATCAGATATCAGTCAAGTTTTTACGGTCTCTCGTGTGGACGTGGGATAGTGTTAAATGGATTATTTTTATTATTAATATCCGTGGTAGCTGCCACGGAGGTAAGCCCCGTCTGAATCTGATCTTGTCAATAATAACCTAGCCAATGAGAGGTGCAATTTGAGGAGATTGCAAATTGTCTTCTATCATGATTATAGACATTTTAAATAAAAACAAATTGTCAACCATGCTTTATGATATTGTATTGATATGTGTTAGGTAAGTCTGTCTTAATATCTTACTGAATAAAGAGACAAATTGGTGGTTTAGATTTGCGAATGTACCAGTACTTTTCTCTATCGCTTATAATTGAGTACGTGAATTTCGAAAAGAGGCTTTGCATTTTTGGGGCAATCAGTTATTCCATACTGTGGAAAACTGTCCAAGTTCATTCGACCGTTGATTCTATAGAAAATTGAGAGCACTGTGTAATTTAATATACACCTTGGCTTTAGTTACAACACTGGGCAAAAGTACCTCAGTTTGCTTACAAAATCATTTAGGGAACTTTTCCTAGTATCGACTTTTTATGCAACCTATACAGGTGTCCCAGAAAGAATGATACGCCTGTGATGGCTAGTTTCTTCAATATCATCTGCAATATGTCATTGTTTTTTTTTCTTTCAGCGATTAGAACATTTTTTCCCCAATAATATTTTACCATGATCATTGATTTTAAGTCATTCGTTTGGGTCCTACAGCCATTTTTCCGAGGCGATGTCATTTCCCAAATTTGCCAATTTTTCAACAGCGGCGGTCATCCGTACACCAAGATATTCTAGCGTCTCAGTGTGCCATACCAGACAAACCGCGATGACAATGGAGATGAGGCTCACACAGTCTTCCTTATCAAAGCGAGGGCATTTTTGCCTTTTGTCTCGGCGGAGGGGGCGGAGCTTATTCTATGGCACACCGTAACGTGAAAATATTTCAGTATTCTGATGATCGCTGGAGGTTAACCCTACAAAGCCCAA
>JZLH01S0302423.1:25392-42815 GCA_001188425.1 Eucidaris tribuloides | reverse complement strand
TTTATAGAGATATGAAATGTCAAAGAAGGTGCAGGAAAACAAAGGGGAGTTCGTCTCCCGTGGTTTCCCCGTGGTTTCCCTTTCCTTTACCCTTGAAATCTAAATTTATTAACATGCACCGAATTTGGTATTGTGGGGCTGACGAGTTTTCACTGACCCGAGCCTCCCCTCACTAGTCTGATTCTCAGACCCTACTCGCTGCCACTTGGGCCCGAAGGGCCCAACCCGAGCGTTCTGGGAGCATGTTCTAAAAGTGCCTAGTCTTTATTACCAGACATACTAGTTTGATTGCGCAAGGAGAAAAAAATGAATACAGCCTGTAACACAGGCTACCCCTCACAGGCTCGCATGCACCGATTCCACTCCGAGGTTGGGTGTCTAATTACAAATTTGCGCAAGCTAAAAACGTGGGTTTTTAAGTGATGCAAACTGAAGATATGACTTACACAAAATATAAAATATAAAATGGATTAAAGGTTTACGATTAATGAGAGATACATTTGATTCGTAAATTTAATTTCAAAGCGAAAAATTAAGTTCAGCTTAAATTTTATATTTCATTTCATGTGTGTGCCATGTCTGCGAGTCTTGTCCACACTGAGAAATAAACGAATTGTGTAGATATTTGTTCTGATAACTGGGCACGATTCAAACATTTTTCAGCTATAGATGACCTGCACAGCAGCAAAATTTTACCAAACGTCTGAAATATTGAATATTGAAGTAACAAATCATTATACTAAATAATGAAATAACAAATCATGCACTGGGTTTGGACTAAGTACATGCACTACAGTAAGATACCGTACGTATTGATGGTTATTTCGACGATTTGATTATTTATACTGGGCCAAAATGACGCTATTAACTTTCTACTCAAAATTCTTGTCTGTCCTCCTGTCTTTCTGTATCTCAATTAATCCTCATGTATCCATCCACCCACCAACCAATCACACAAACCATCACTCACTCACTCACTCACTCACTCACTCACTCACTCACTCACTCACTCACTCAATCAATCAATCAATCAATCAGTCATTCAATCAATCAATCAATCAATCAATCAATCAATCAATCGCTCAATCGCTCAATCAATCAATCAATCAATCGCTCAATCGCTCGATCAATCAATCAATCAATCAATCGCTGACTGACTGACTGACTGACACACTCACTCACTCACTCACTCAATCAATCAATCAATCGCTGACTGACTGACTGACACACTCACTCTCTCTCTCTTTCTCAATCAATCAATCAATCAATCAATCAATCAATCAATCAATCAATCAATCAATCAATCAATCAATCAATCTACATGTAGGTCTAAAAGTGCAATTGGAGGAAATAGTTGACTGTGAAATATTCACAGCATAAACTTAAAATAGTTTTCTTGATTCTGGTATTGTGTCTTCATTTGAGGACTACTTCCAATCACACCAGTTCCCATTTAAAGATTGTGTCATTCATTTGCATGTCAAAAAACACCTAAATGAATGAAATCAGCTGAAATCATATCCAATGTGAAGATTAATATAAATAAACACCTCTCATAGAGACTTGGGGTAAAATATTGAGTTTTGGTGAAAATCTGGACGGTTAAACTTTATCCTTTTTCAAATTACTCAGAAGCAATTTCAAAAAATCCGCGACGTCAAACGTGCACGTGCCGTTCCAAAATTGTCCGATCAGCCGTTAGCCAAAGGTCGTGCGGAGGTTAGCCGTTTAACCAATCAGTGCGCTCCGCTGGTCTTGCGACGATACACATAATCGCGATTCGCAGTTTGAGCAAAATTGAAACTCACGGAAAGAACAACATTCTGGTAACATGTCGCTATTAGTTTTTCTCATAAAACAACAAATTCATGACGTATGGATCTCAAACTTTCAACACACCATTTGTAAGTACTAAACTACCGTTTGGTATTGATAATGAAGGGAAGTAATGGACTTGCACATCCCTGACACAATCTTTAAGTAACTTTTAATTCCCAATCGAACGCATTGAAAATAACGCATGTGCAGAACAGTGAGTGGCAGCATTGATGGTGGCAGTTCCTATTTGAAATTGTATGTGTGAAACATGATCGTACTTTTACTAAACTTGCACTTTTGAACGGATTTTACGAGACGATGACGTCACAGTAACGTTCGCAACATGGCCATAAACATATCAATATATGTTAAAAAACTACCATGGAAAAATCTAAAATAGAATTGTATAATCTTGGTTTTTATCGCTCCGCCACAAAAATAGATCCTCGAAATGACTCTAAGTGCAAAATTCATTAAGATTGTACTGGTTGATATCGAAGGGAAAAATAAATCAAATCCATGAAATAAAAGGAATTGCAAATTTTATGCACCATTGAAAGTACAATTGGGAATAGACAATCAGTATCATTTTATTATTGTGGACAGATATGACATTTATCAGGGGAAGTAAGGGAGAAATGAACATAGAGTCTTGAGAGGATTGCAACAGGTTTCCTAGACACGTCTTCAACTTGTCAAAGTTGCCGAGTAAAATGTCAAACATCGAGCAAAACTCGTTTTTATTTTCGGTTTTTACTCTCGGTGCCATGGGACGCAGGATTTCAAACAAATCACCGAGTGGAACAATTGGATACAGATCACACAAAATGCGTTTTGTTAGAAGGAAATTGGGGGGAGGTGCTGGGATGAAGGGAATTTGACACATCGAAAAGATAAAGATGAATACGCTGACGAATAGTTTCCGTTGACTTCCTTTAAAAACGGCTGGGAAGATGTTCATGAAATTGGTTAATAATCCAGATTTGGGACTACAGGTGAAGAGAGGCGTTGTGCTGTTTTTTTAATTCTATGTTTTATAACAATACAACCTCCAAAATAAATTGACGTTTCAGCTTTGCTGCGTTGACATTTATAGTACTCGTGTGCAAATGTGTTTCCGTTTAGCATTTTGTGTGGATTATGTGTAAGAGAAGAGAATATTCGTTAACTATCTCGTTCCGATGAGGGATAGAAAAGTACATGTACGGTGTGAAATAAGTTGAAATATGATATGAACAGGTTAAATAAGATGCTTCGAAAGAAAGGCAGGTTACTTCCAACCAACCGTTAAGACGATAATGCGATTTTGCTATATCATTAACGTTCAACCGTTTCTATTAGTATGTTCATTCACAGGAGACTTACAAAATATCATTGTTCATCAAATAGTTATAGGTTATTGTCGAGAGAATGATAAAATTATATGAAAAGTTCAGTCGGGACCAAAAAAAATAACATGTGCAGTAATCTCAAATGCGCAGGGAGACCTTTCCGATATGAGGCAAGACAATAAAAAATTGTATCTTGACAAGAAGCTAAATAGACTAGATATGAAAGTGATAATGTCCAGTGCTTCTCTGGTATCAATAGAAGAAATCACCTAAATTCGGAAGGCGAAACTAGCTAAATTATAATTGAAATGTAGTGAATTATTGAGCGTGTGATGGACACAAACAATTTACATACGATGGAAAGATTTTAAGACAATGTCAATAAAGTACAGTGCAATGGTTACATAATAAAATGTGCAAGTCCAGACTCGAACATTAAAGTACCCATAAATAAGTAGTACCTCACACCTGTGTATGCATAAAAACCTGCATCAATATTATCTTTATGCAACTATATGTACAAGGAAGTTGACACGATTTCCAAACAGACCCCAAATCTATACACTATCTAGTGCTTCATCCACCTCGAGATCAATGATTAAACATGTCTTCCATGACACGGTTCCCGACCGATCAACATCTTCACCCCCTGATTTGACAAGAAGGTGGATGGAAACCACATATTTTCAAAATTGTTAAAATTTGCTGTCTGACATATCTGACAGTGTTTGAATGGACTAATAAACACCCTACAACACAAAAGTTCAGACAGTTTTGCTGTCACTGGTAAAATATGTACAGATAAAAATCGGCACATTGATTATTTTCGGCTGATAAAAAATTCTGCAACACAGCAGTCTATGGGGGAAAACCTGAATGGTCTCTCAAAGACTTTCACTTTTATAAGCATGTAATGATCGTTTTGAACTGCATTTTTTTTTTCAGGGCTTCATTTGTATACCTTATCAGAGACACTGGTAGCATGGACCCTACTAAGAAGGGTCCATGCTGGTAGCATGGGGAATTATGAAGTTCACATTGTTTAAACTGTGAAAGTGTAGGAATTCATTCATGATTTTAGTTTATTTCGACCAGGAAGTAAAATCTAAGCAGCAGGAGCCGGAACGATGGGATTCCCGGAGCTGAAGGTATTCCAAGAAGTCAGGAAAAGCGAGCCATTGGGGTGACCTGATCTCGAAAATTATTGAGCTCTGTTACAACGATAAGGGCCCGATAAAAAGACCGGTGTAGGCCTACATGATCAATGTGTGTGTGTGTGTGTGTGTGTGTGTGTGTGTGTGTGTGTGTGTGTGTGTGTGTGTGTGTGTGTGTGTGTGTGTGTGTGTGTGTGTGTGTGTGTGTGTGTGTGTGTGTGTGTGTGTGTGTGTGTGTGTGTGTGTGTACGTATGTGTGCAGTAAATTCTTTTAGAAGGTCTAACATTTAAGGAAATTAACCATGTTGAATTAAAAAAAACATCAAATAATCTTGACTCATGTCAAATATCAATACTGGATGTAAAAGGTGATAGTTAGTATGCAGTCTTGACTTTTATCTTTTCTCGTAAATTCTTTTTTTTAAACCGTATCGTCACGTTTCTACGTGAAGATGGAGGTGTGGCGCTTCAAGGTAAATTCAAGGTAAAATATCGTGTAACAATCCCGTGAACATGTTTAGGCGAAGCCGATACCTAACTTTCATAAAGCTGGAATGGGCGTTTCTGTACGTAGGATGTCTTTTCTTCGATGAAGAACACACACATCCTTTTTGGCATAATTAAGGTCGATTTTCCGACTACGTGGATGTCATAAGTACTTAGCATTTTTCTTATCTCCATTTTATGGCTTCCGGGAGATAAACCCACAGTCGATTAATTAACACAAAAATGACACGTAATTAATATGCAAATACACTGCTGCCAAAGCAAGCTTCCAAGCCGGATGCATTTTCACATACGCATTTTTTTCACTCATCAAGATCACAAAAAAGAAATTGCGGCCAATTTTTAACCCCATTAACCTTTATATTTTTCTCTGCATAATGCCAGATTGTTTGTAGCCATGACAATCAATCTATACTGATGTCATTGCTTCGCATTTTAATCTGATAAGAAACTTCATAAAACAACATAAACATTATTGCGTAATTAAAATCGGTATATGATTTTTGTTGTATTTCTGCGAAATAATATTGAATCACAATCAAAAATCTTAATAATATCCATTAATGTATACACATAATAAACTATAACAATTTGATCCATCTCGTCGGTTTGGAGTTTCATCACACATGAGTTTCAAAACATACTTAGAATAAAATATCATCTATGTCTTTTTCTTCATTTAATATACATGTATATTTCATTCATACATTTATAGGCATATCTATACGATGCTGCAATATCAAATACTACCTACGTTGTATTTTGCAAGTAAATATTTGCAATACTTTATTATTACTAAAATAATGAGACTGTAACCAAATAATAATTCAATTCTTTTTATACAACCAAGGAGGTATTAGGCGAGCCTAATACCTCCTTTGATAACAACTAAGCATATCGACCGTAATACTCGATAGTCTAGGGAAATCTGCATGCCAAAATATCAGGAATTTGGGATATTCAGTTACAAAATATGACGATATTGGATAAGAAAACGTAGTACGCAATATCTTCACTCGTACTTTTGAACAAAAACAGATATGAATATATAACAATACACGAATAACCGATAAAAACGTGGAGATAATTATCTCTCCCTTATTGAGTAATCATGACTCCATGCACAGAAGTACTGTACTATTGTTCCCAAATGGGACCGCCAATTTCACGCGCAACAAGTTCCCTCCCGTTTTAAATTATCTACTTTCGCACCGGAGTTGTACTTTCGAGGAGAAAAAAAGAGGGGTACATCCAACCTCCTCGTTGGCCCATGGAGTATATTGCGAGTTATGGACCCTCTTTATAATCTAATTTGGATGAATTTGACCCCCAAAGTTCGTGGAAGCGTTCTGAAATCAAGACAAAGTACAGATGTCCTCGTCTCAACTCGGAGGACATAGTGAGAGGTGACAGTCGTGGGGCAGCCGAGAGAAAAGCGATGACAAGTTAATGTCGGACTTTAATAGTCAACAGGTTGAAAAATATGCACAATAATCACCACCCGAAGGCCTGGAGTTGATTGGAAGTTATGGTTGTTTTATGGACTGCAGAGAACTTCATAATAGCTTACCGCTGGTATTAATTCGCTCATCATTATGGATAATGAATATAAATTCGTTCTTATGCTACAGAGAGGGTTTGGTTACACATTCGGGTCTATTTGGTGCTGCAATTTGTAATATTTATATTATTAAACATCGAAAATAAACGCAGACACTTTGCAAGGTAGAAAGGAGCAAACAAATCTTTGATTATTTGATTTTGATGACCTTTCGTTATCTTGAGGTTACTTTACGTACCTCGTATGTACATGATTGTGTACATAGATATATGGATAAATAAATGGACAATTTCCATTTCTCACAATATTAAAAAAAAAATGCCGAGTATAAAGTTACGAACAGGAAAAAATACACACTTCATGTTTCGAGCTTTGAAAGTTTTATCTTGCAAAAGTACCTTGCGCAAATCTCAACAGTTTTTCATACTGTTATTTTCTCATCGGGGCTCGCTCCAATCTTATGTCTGGGGATTCTTTGTGTTATGAAAAAGCGTCTTCCTGGTTTCGATGTTGTTTATGCATTAGATACAAAATGTAACTTTACTAGTTCAAATATGTATATACATACAAGATTTTAATTGAGTTATAACGGACGCAAAAACTGTAAACTTTGAGAATCAAATACGAAGATATCACAAAATGAGATTTACAACTTCACTGCAGAAGCAGACCACTATCTATCGGTAGTGTTATTGGAATCGAATAACCTGACGTAAATTCAATCTGTCATCCCATCACCATGGCAACCCTTCTTGCGTCATCAAACTGGCAAGACGAGGCCCCCGAAAGTCAGGTGACTTGACATTACGAAGGAAAGAATTGCCGCGTAGCTAGTTTCGATACGAACGGAAGGGGGCGCCATAAGTGTGTTGTGCTGCCGTTTCCACGGGTCATGGCAGGTACGCTGCGCCAAGCGAAGGGTCGAGTTATATTTTTAGTAGCGAAGCTCGTTAGAGAAAAACATGTAGATAAGAATCGAGGAATCGACTCAAAATAATTCTGAAGCATTTTTCTTCTACGTAAAGGTGACTCAACACCATACCTAATGATGACAGGTCACGGTTACAGAAGTTAAAATTGATATCTCGCTCGTATTCCAGGCCAGATCCGTCGATGTTTCCATAATTTTAATATACCTGTTACCGCTTTTCAACGCTGGCAGGGATAAATTTGTAACATTATAGCACTTCATGTGTTTTGCTAAGCTTTAATATTTCCAAAAAATGTGCTATTTATATTTTTAGATTTTCTACAGATCGATTTCCATTTTTCTTATTTGTAATTCCGTTTTTAACGTAGTTTTCATATTCATGAGCTGATAGGAGAAATAAGTTAAACATATTTAAGAAGTCAGGTAACATGTGACTAACAAACGGCTGACCAATAAATTTTGTCAAGTGCTATTATTTGTTGTAAAACGAAATCTCTTATACTTATCAAAACCTTCATACCAAAATACTTGTTAGTCTCTCTTTTTAAAACTATTTTTTACATAATGCTGTCGAACTGTTATATGACATTCTCATTCTTGGAACGGTTGTCCTCGCTTTTATGATAATGATGAAGCAAACTGAATATGAATTGCAATATTTGAAGTTCAAATCTGTCTTGGGCTCAAAATCTTACAGTAGAAACACCCACTCCGTGATAACTATTGTGTTTACCCGTTTCTAGGGCGAGGTGTAACGTGTTAAGGAAGTCACGTGTGGATACGTGTTAATCGTTCCATGAATTTTACCGTTTAGCCACTAAAATTGTTAAAGTAATCGTCGTTGATTTGTTGAAGTAACTTTTTTCTCACCTTTGATTTGAAGATACTGTTTAACATTGTGATTGTGGAAGCCACATTTACAAAAATATCAAACTTTGATATCTGACCTTCATGATAGTGTTAGAATGGACAAATAAACAATTTCGGCACATTTAATGTCTTGTGACATTAAAGGTATTGGCTAACATTTACCACAGTTAAAAAAATCTGAGCTACATGATTCCCCATGCTACCATTGTCTTTGATAAAGTCTAAAAATGACGCCCTGAAAAATTTGTATTTCAAAATGATTATTTAGTGCTTTAAAAAAAGTGAAAATCGTAAGTTGATCGGATTCACCTGCCCATGTTCTCCCATAGACTTACTGTGTGTACACCTACGCTATTTAAACTCGCCCCGAGTTTTAATTGTTTATTCATACATAACTTGCCATTGGCAGTGTAACTTTCCAAACTTTTTTTTTATTCTAGGGTGTTTATTTGTCCATATGAACACTACTATGTAGTTCAGATATCCAAATTTGACAATTTTTTAAATTGAAGCTCCACAATGTTAGCCTATCACTTTAATTCAATAAAACACAATTCTGTGGATTTGAACTGGAATATTCACTCATTAAATTTCATGTTTTTAACGCACTAAAATAATGATCGTTTTGAACTGCAATTGTTTCAGGGCTTACTTTTTAGACGTCATCAAAGACACTGGTAGCATGAATGATCATGTAGCTCAGATTTTTAAAGCTAGAATCATTATAAAAGATAAAATGAAGGGTACCAAATCTTAGATTGGTATTAAAATCAAATTCAAATACAATATCAATTAGAATTTGTAATCGTCCCAATGCTTTTTTTTTGTTTGTTTTACAAAAACTGATTTTTGCGCCCCCAATTCTTATAAAAGATTAAGATTTGTTGTATGATTTTTTACATTATGAATGAGCTAAGCTCATTTCTTTGATAAAGTTTTGAGTATATTTAATTCTGCTATAATTTTTATCCTTTCAAATCTTTTGCCCCTTATTAGTAGAATTGACATATAAAGACGATATCACACAATACAATTTTACATAATGCATTTTGCTTGAGAGATTTAAAAAATACCTAAAAAAATATTCTTCATAAACATGAGAAAAATAGTCAATGAAGCGGCGAGCGGTACTTTTGTCCTACAATACGTACAGTGCGCCCTCATAAAACCATTCTCGCACCATCTGCTCCTTCGACTCGGTGTCTTCATTTGGTCTGGCGTGGGCCTGTCACTAAACCCCTCCCTAGTTTCCTGAGGACAAATTCCCCCGGGGACACGGGCGGTGGTTTTAATGAAGCTGGACATGTTTAACGATGTACATTCTGATGCCAATTTGGCGTGACTTATCGACTACAAAAACCAGTGTTGATCGTTTTCCTTTGAGACAAATGAGGGATATATTTTGTATGTTCGCTGGAAAGAGAGAGGAGGTGCACGAGGGGATATCTGAATAAATTAAATATTGAGGATTAGAAGGGTCATAATTTGATTTTAAATATAATCACATGTTTAATACCAAATCGCTGTCGGTTATTGAAAATCTAATTAATACGATTTAGGCGCCGATAACTTCTAATGGTGCGTTAAAAATGTTGGTTAAATCTCTCCTGCAATATGGATTAGTGATAAGTGTAAAAAAAGTATGATAAAGACACTTCTAATAAATTTATTAGACGAAAATATTAAACCGGTTGAATTTGTACCTGTCAAGTGTTGTTTTATGATAAACCACACCACCTCTTTTTGAGCAGTTTTATTTAAGTGAAAGCTATAATCACGTCACCCAAAAGAAATACGTGTAAATTACGAATTACTTTCATATACAGTAATTTAATGTACACCATACAAGGGGAATTCACCAATAATAAAACGGTTAGCCCCAAATTCTAACTTTTTAATAGGAGAAAAAAAGGAGACAAAAAGAAGGAGGAGAAGAAGAAAAAAACAGAAGACGAAGACGAAGAAGAAGAAGAGAAGTGAGAAGTGAGAAGAAGAAGAAGAAGAAGAAGAAGAAGAAGAAGAAGAAGAAGAAGAAGAAGAAGAAGCAGAAGAAGAAGAGGGGACGAGGAGGAAGGGGAAGAGGAAGAAGAAGAAGAAAGGAAGAAGAATAAGAAGAAGGAAGAGAACATGGTGACGAAGAAGGAGGAGAAGAAGAAAAAGAAGAAAAACAAAAAGAGACTAAGAAGAAGGAGGAAGAGAAGACGAAGAAGAAGCAATGAACGAAAAAAAGAGGAAAAGGAAGAAAGAAGGATTCACCAAGTGTGAATTAATTTTAATAAAACGGTTAGCCCCAAATACCAACTTTTTTTAATAGGAGAAGAAAAAGGAGAAAATTAAGAAAAGAAAGAGGAACAAAAGAAAAAACAAAAGACGAAGACGAAGAAGAAAGAGGAGCCAGAAGAAGAAGAAGATGAAGATGATGAAGAAGAAGAAGAAGAGAGAGAGAGAGAGAGAGAGAGAGAGAGAGAGAGAGAGAGAGAGAGAGAGAGAGAGAGAGAGAGAGAGAGAGAGAGAGAGAGAGAGAGAGAGAGAGAGAGAGAGAGAGAGAGAGAGAGAGAGAGAGAGAGAGAGAGAGAGAGAGAGAGAGAGAGAGAGAGAGAGAGAGAGAGAGAGAGAGAACCTTTCTTCTCTTTTTCTTCTCTGTCTTCTTCTCTTCTTCTTCTTACGTCTTCTTCTCTTCTTCTTCTTCTTTCTTCTCTTTCCTTCTTCTGCGCTCCTCTTTCTTCTCGCTTCGTCTTTTGCTTTTTTCGTTCCCTTTCTCTTTTAATTTCTCCTTTTTCTTTTCCTATTAAAAAAGTTTATTTGGGCTAACCGTATTAACTTAATTCACACTTGCGATCCTTCTTCTCCTTTTTCCTCTTTTTTCGTTCATGCTTCTCTTCGTCTTCTCTTCCTCCTTCTTCTATCTCTTTGTTTCTTCTTTTTCTTCTTCCTCTCCTTCTTCTTCACCTATGTTCTCTCCTCTTTTTCTTATTTCTCTCCTTTCTTCTTCTTCTTAACTCTTCCCCTACCTTCCTCGTCCCCTCTCCTTCTCTCTCTCTTTCTCTTTTCTCGCTTCTTCTTCTTCTTTCTTCTTCTCTTTGTTTCTCACTTTCTCACTTCTCTTCTTTTTCTTGTCTACGTCTTCTGTTTTTTTCTTCTTCTCCTCCTCTTTTGTTCCTTTTTTCTGCCCATTAAAAAGATTAGAATTTGGGCTAACCGCTTTATTATGCGTGAATTCCCCTTTATGTGTACATAAATACTGTATATGAAAGTAATTTCGTAATTTACACGTATTTCTTTTGGTGACATATAGCTTTTCCACTTAAATAAAACTCTCAAAAAGAGT
Organism: Eucidaris tribuloides; assembly: GCA_001188425.1. Taxonomy (NCBI): domain Eukaryota; kingdom Metazoa; phylum Echinodermata; class Echinoidea; order Cidaroida; family Cidaridae; genus Eucidaris; species Eucidaris tribuloides. Next base: position 31,315 of record JZLH01S0302423.1, on the reverse strand, counting down.
GGTGGGTTACATAAAACAACACTGACAGTACAATCTCAACGCAGTTAATATTTCTCGTCTAAATTAAATTATTATCAATTTCTTATCATACTTTTTTTTACACTTACACTAATCCATATTGCAGGAGAGTATTAACCAACATTTTAACGCACCATGAGAATTATCGGCCGCCTAATCGTATTAATTAGATTTTCAGATTAACCAGCCGATTTGTATTATAACAGTGATTATATTTAAAATCAAATTATCACCCTTCTTAATCCTCAATATTAATTTATTCAGATATCCCTCGTGCACCTCCTCCTCTTCCAGCGAACATACAAAATATATCCTCTCATTTTGCTCTCAAAGGAAAACGATCAACAACTTGGTTTTGTAGTCGATAAGTCACGCCAAATGCCATCAGAATGTAACACGTTTAAACATGTCCAGCTTCATAAAACCACCGCCCGTCTCCGGGGAATGTCCCAGGAAACTAGAGGTTATACAGGCCACGCCAGACCAGAATGAAGACACCGAGTCGAAGGAGCATTATGCGTGCGAGCAATGCGTTTACTGAGGCGCCACTGTACGTAATTGTAGACAAAATACGGCTCGCCGCTTCATGACTATTTTTCTCAGATTTATGAAGAATATTTTTAGGATTTTAAATCTCTCAAGCAAAATGCATTATGTAAAAATTTATGTTGAATCTCTTTTAGTCAATTCTGACTAATAACCCAAAAATTAAAGGATAAAAAATTATAGCAGACATAACTATACTAAAACTTTATCAAAAAATGAGCTTAGCTCATTCATAATGTAAAATATCATACAATCAAATCTTAATCTTTTATAAGAATTGAGAGCGCAAAAATCATTTTGTAAAACAAAACTAAAAAAAAAGCATTCGGACGATTACAAATCAATTATATTGATTTGAATTGATTTTATATACCAATCTAAATTGTACCTTCATTTATCTTTATAATGATTCTAGCTTTAAAAATCTCACCTACATGATCATTCATGCTACCAGTGTCTTGATACGTCTAAAAAGTAAGCCCTAAACAATGCACTTCAAAACGATTCATTATTATGCTGCGTTAAAAACATGAAATTTAATGATGAATATTTCAGTCAAATCCACAGAATTGTTTTATTGAATTAAAGTACTAGGCTAACATGTGAGCTTCAATTTAAAAATTGTCCAAAAATTGGATATCGAACTACATGAGTTAGTGTTCATATGACAAATAAACACCCTAGAATAAATAAAAAATTATTTGGAAGTTACACTGCCAATGGCAATTATGTTTTTTCATGAATAAACAATTTAAAACTCAGAGAGCGAGTTTAAATAGCAGTAGATTACACACAGTAAGTCTATGGATGAACATGGCAGCAATCGATCAACTTACGATTTTCACTTTTTTAAGCACTAAATAATCATTTTCAAATACAAATTTTTTCAGGCTCATTTTTAGACTTTATCAAAGACAATGCGTAGCAATGGGAATCATGTAGCTCAGATTTGTTTAACTGCTGTAAATTGTAGCAATACCTTTTAATGTCACAAGACATTAAAGTCCGAAATTTTATTTCATTCTAACACGTTATCTGAAGCGCAGATATCAAAGTTTGATATTTTTGTAAAGTGGCTTCCACAATCACCTAATGTAAAACAGTATCTTCAAATCAAGGTGAGAAAAAAAGTACTTCAACAAATCAACGACGATTACGTTAACAATTTTAGTGCTAAACGAAAATTCATTGAACGATTAATCACGTATCCACACGTGACTTCCTTAACACGCTTACACCTCTCCTAGAAACGTTAAACACAATAGTAATCACGCTTATTGTGGTTCTTACTGTAGATTTAGCCCAAGACAGATTGCAACTTCAAATATTGCAATTGCATATTTCAGTTGCTTCAGTCATATCATAAAAGCGAGCGACAACCGCTTCAAGAAGAGAATGTCAGTATAACAGTTCGACACATTATGTAAAAAATAGTTTTAAAAAAGAGGAGACTAACAAGATTTTGTATGATGTTTGATAAGCTTATAAGAGCATTTCGTTTTACAAACAAAATAATAGCACTGACAAAATTTATGCTCAGCCGTCTTGTTATCACATTACCTGACTTCTTAAATATGTTTTAAACTTATTCCCTATCAGCTCGATGAATATGAAACTACGTAAAAACGAATTACAAATTAAGAAAATGTATAATCGATCTGTAGAAAACTAAAAATATAAATAGGCAATTTTTGGAAAATTAAGCTCTAGCAAAACACATGAAAGGCTATAATTTACAAATTACCCTCCAGCGTTGATAAATCGGCTAACAGGTATATTAAGAATTATCGAAACATCGACGATCTGCTAATACCGAGCGAATATCAATTTAACTTCTGTAACCGTGCACCTGCATCATTACGTATGGGCTGTTGATCACCTTACGTAGAAGAAAAATGCTTCAGAATTATTTTCGAGTCGAGTCCTCGATTCTTAATCCTACATGTTTTTCTCTAACGAGCTCGCTACTAAAAAAATAAGCTCGACCCTTCGCTTGCGCAGCGACTGCCATGAACCGTCTGGAACGCAGCCACAACACACTGTAGTGCGCCCCCTTCCGTTCGTTATCCAAAACTAGGCTACGCGGCAATTCTTTCCCGTATGTCAATTCACCTGACTTTCGGGGCCCTCGTCTTGCCCAGTTTGATTGACTCAAAAGGCTTCCCATGGTATGCGATGACAGTATTGAATTTAGTCAGGTAATTCGATTCCAATAAACCACTACCGATAGATATGTGGTCGCTCTTCATGAATTGTAACATCTCATTGGAATCTTCGTATTTGATCTCAAATGTTACAGTTTGCTTCCTAAGACTCAATTAAAGATCTTGTATGATAACATATTTCAACTCAGTAAAGTACATTTTTATCTATATGCAATAAACAACAAAACAACAGACGCTTCATAACACAAAAGAATCCCCAGACAGAGATTGGAGCGAGCCCCTATTGAGAAAATAACAGCTCGATGAAAAACTTTGAAATGCCAACGGACTTTGCAGATTAAAACTTTCAAACTCGAAAACATGAAGTGTGTATTTTTTCCTTCTATACTTATACTCGCATTTTTTTTTATATTGCTGAAAATGGAAATTTCCATTTAGTTATTTCCATTATATTCTATCTACACAATCATGTATCATACGACGACGTAATAAAGACCTCATAGATAAACGAAAGTTATCAAAATCAAATAATCAAAGATTTTTGCCCTTCACCTTGCAAAGTTGACTCTGCGTTTAGTTTCGATTTTAATATATAAAATATTACAAATTGCGAGCCCCAATATAGTACCAATGTGTAACCAAACCCTCCTGAGATAAAACGAACTTATATTCATTATCCATAATTATGATCCGAATTAATACCAGCGGTACTATATGAATTTCTCGCAGTCCATAAAACAACCATAACTTCAACTAACCTCAGCGCCTTCGCGTGGTGATATTGTCATATTTTTCAACCTGTTTGACTATTAAAGTCCGACATTAAATTCATCCTTTTCTCTCGGCTGCCCCACATCTGTACCTCACTATCCTCGAGTTGAGACGGTCCGACATCTTACTTTTGTCTTATTCAGAACGCTTTACCACAACTTTGGGGTCAAAATCATCCAAATAGCATGGTATAAAGAAGCGTCCGATAACTCGCCCCAATATACTCCATGCCAACGAGAAGTTGGATGTACCCCTGCTTTTTTCTCCTCGAAAGTACAACTCCGTGCAAAGTAGATAATTTAAACACGGATGGCTAACTTTGCGCCGGTGAAAATTGCGGCCCATTGGAACAATATACACGACTTCTGTGCATGGAGAAAATCATGATTTACTCAATAGAGACATAATTATCCTCCACGTTTATCGGTTATTCGTGTATGTTATATATTCATAATCTGTTTTCAAAAGTACGAGTGAAATATTGCACTACGTTTCTTATCCAATATCGTCCATATTTTGTAAACTGAAATCCCAAATGCTTAATTTGGCATCAGATCCTGACTCATATAGGTCTTATAGTCTTAGTCGTACAAGCAGTATAGCTCACCTAAACACTCCTTCGGTGTATAAATATAGAATGAATTTATTATTTCGGTACAGTCATTAGTTTATAATAATAAATATTGCAAATATTTACTCAAAATACAACTAGTAGTATTATAGTGCAGCATCTAAATATCCCTATAAATGTATAATGAAAGATACATGTATATTAAATGAAGAAAAAGACATAAGGAATTTTCAGTCTAAGATGTTTTGAAACTCATGTGTGATGAAATCTGCGCAAACCGACGCAGATGCGATCAAATTGTTATAGTTATTAGTGTTATACATTAATGATATTATTAAGATTTATTGTGTGATTCAATAATTCGCAGAAATACAACAAAAATCATATATACGATTTTAAATTACGCAATAATTATGTTTTTTATGAAGTTTCTTATCAGATAAAAGCGGAAGCCAAGACATCAGTTAAATGATTTCATGCTACATAACAATCTGGCATTATGACAGGAGAAAATATAAAAGGTAATGGGCGTTAAAAATTTGCCGCAATTCTGTTTGTATCTTATAGATGATAAAAAAATGCGTATCTGAAAAATGCATCCGGCTTGAAGCTGCTTAGGCCACAGTATTTGCATAAATACGTGTCATTTTTGTGTAATAATCGACTGTGGTTATCTCCCGGATATCGTGCCATTTAAATATTAATTTATATATATAATTATTTCTAATATCTTATGATCTATTCCTATCGTAGTCGGAAAATCACCTTAATTATCGGCGCAAAGGATGTGTGTTTTCTTCATCGAACGCAAAATGACATCCACTACAGAAACCCCCAATCCATCTTATGAAATTAGATCGACCTTCGCCTATAACATTTCACCGGATTTTACACATATTTTACCTAATTTACCTTGAAGCGCCACACTCCATCTTCATCTGTAGAAATCGTGACGATACGCGTAAAAAAAAAGAATTTACGAGAAAAATAAAGTCAAGACGCATACAACTATCACCTACATCCAGTATTGATATGACATGAGTCAAATATTGATGTTTTTTTAATTCAACATCTTAATTTCACTAATATTTAGACTTCAAAAGAATTACTCACACACACACACACTGCAACACACACACACACACACACACACACCACACACACACACACACACACACACACACACACCACACACACACCACACCACATCACACAAACACACACACACACACACACACACACACACACACACATTGATCATCGTAGCCATACACCTCTTTTTATCGGGCCCTATCGTTGTAACAGCAGCTCAATACATTCGCAATAGCGTCACCCCAATTGCTCGCTTCCGTGACCTTGTAATACCTATCAGCTCCGGAATCCCATCGTTCCGGCTCCTGCCGCTTAAATTTTACTCCTCTCAAAAAACGTAAATCAAATCCACACTTTTCACAGATTTAAAAACAAGTCGTTAATTCATAATTTCCCCATGCTACCACAGACCCTTCTTATAAGCGTCCATCACCACGTCTCTGCATAATGTATACAAATGAAGCCCTGAAAAATAAAAAAATGCAGGTTCAAAAACATCATACTATGCTTATAAAAGAAACCTGAGAGACCATTCATGTTTCCCCCATAGACTGCGTTTGCAGAATTTTATCAGCCCACCGAAAATAATCATATGTGCCCGATTTTTATCTGTACATATTTTTACCAGTGACACAAACTTCTGAACATTTTTTGTAGCGTTTATTAGTCCACTTCAAACACGTCAAATATGCTCAGACAGCAAATTTTAACAATTTGAAAATTGGCTTCACGGATGTTATAGCATACACCCCTTTCAAAA
>JZLH01S0302423.1:2044-13253 GCA_001188425.1 Eucidaris tribuloides | reverse complement strand
ACACACACACACACACACACACACACACACACACACACACACACACACACACACTCACTCATACACACACAATACTTAATCAATTTGTTTCTCATTTTTGAATTGGCCCAGAGCATTATCATAACGTCCCCAATTAAATATCTATCAACAGGGTAAAAAATCTGTTTCAAGGTTTGAAAATTTGCCTGGAGGTAAATAGGCAGTAAACTGTATATTCCAAAACATGAATTTTTGATAATTTGTATTCTCCTTTCTCCAAACTGGAGCAAAATATACATTCATAGTCAACAGTCAATACTCTAATTACTCAAATTCTGCTAGCATCTCAATGGTATAAACAGTTCAATGATGTTGGATTAGTAACTTGTAGGAAGTGTTGTTACTCCTCGAATTATTTAAATACCATTTTAGAAATTTCGACCTTTTTTACAGTACACACTGAAAAATAAAGGTGCGCACAAGGTGCAACTTTGCGGAAATAGGTGCAGAGCAATTTCTGCCGCGGTATTCGAACAAATCTGCACCTTTCACGGCTGAGCGCTCGCCGCACTCCATTATGTTTGCAAGTTTGCACCTTTTAGGTGCACATTTTGCCTCCAATAGACCGCTTTCATAATGTATTCAAATTTATGGATGTTTTCTCTTCCGAAGCCTGGTGATGAATCTTTCATCTGTTTCTATGAACACAATTTCAATACTGAAAATGCAACTTGCATACATTATTTATGTCGGACAAGCTCAGACTAGCTTTCAGGTTGTCAAAAACAACGTTTGTGTAAAACGTATGCATGGAATTTGAATATATTATGAAAACGGCCTATAGGTCCAAGTTTGCACCTTAAAAGGATGAAAATAATGCACCTTCGGCTTCAACACAATATACTTATGTGAAAAAACACCTTCACGGCCAGCGTGTTGGCAAAGTGGGTAGAGCGTCCGCCTCAAGTGCGGAAAGTCGCAGGTTCGAGCCCCGTCAGGGTCATATATGTAGGAGTTTATAAATATATAAATGTTGATCAATTGCATTATAATGTAAATAATATAAATAGCACTCGAATGAACGTAAATTTCGGTTCACAAACACAAAGAAAAAAACACAAAAAGAAGAATATTTTTAAAAAACATTACTATGGTGCAATCCTGCACCTTATAGGTGCAACCTTGCACCTTTCAGAAAGGTGCAAAGTTGCACCTATAAAGGTGCTCCTAGTGTGACATTGGTCTGCACCTTTAAAGTTGAACCTATTTTCTTAGTTTTTAAACGTCTCCATTGACATGCAATTTTCTTAACAGCAGCTTTGTAATAATCGAAAATTCTAATGTGAGACTTTATGTTAATTCATTCCCCAGCCTGATTAGGGATGGTTTATAAAAAAAAGAAAGGAAAAAAGAAATCTTCGGTAACATTAGTTACAAAACAACGTGGAACATTATAAGGGGAGTGTGTCAAAGGGGTATGTTATAACGCCTGTATCATGAAAGTACAATTAAAAATTATTATTTTTTTATATTGTAAATCTTACGAACCACTTCGAAACAGTAAATATTATATATGCAATAGATTCATAACTCACAAGGTATACCTTAATATTTTTGAGAAAAAAATTCCTGTGTTTTTTTTATCAAAGTTTAGTCAGATTTCAGCCACTCTCAAGATGTGACGTTTGCTCAAAGGACTCAAATCTCTCTTTAAACTGACATTAACGTCTATATTGATTACTCATGTGTTAGAATTCGAGGCGTTAAATGGCCCGTTATGATCCCAAATCGCTCAGTGAAAGTGTGAAGAAAAATACTTCCATGGGAAAAGGCCAAACAACACTTTGAGGGCAAAAGGTGACGGGGATTTAAACATACGGTCACGTGACCGCTGAACAAATAGTAACAAGAAGTCAGAAGGAAGCGAAATTAACCCTTAAATCGCATTATTACGGTTGAGTCACTATGGTGGCCTTTGAACGATTAGGGTTCTTCAGGCTTATGTCATCAATTCGCGACTACATTCATACTTTGGCTCTGTTTTTGTTGGACGAGGAGTAATCATGATTCACATTATGATTACGTCACAAAGTTGGATGCCGATTTTAGGATATAGCCTTCTACATTGCCAGACACGTGACTAACATGTAGGGAACAACCAAGGGAGTGAATTATCGGCAGTTCAGTCATAGAAATTAAAAATTGACTAAGATCCGATATGAAAAATTAATCGAATTATAAATCTTAGTTTATTAATCAGTAGAAATGATGATCTACTATTTAGTAGAAAGACAATTTCGTTGATCTCGTCAGGCATTAAATGTAAATCATACTCTGTCAGACCGAAGTAAAATCCAAACATCATGATCAATCTCGGGTAATGGAACCATCTTCAAAAGGGAAACTCGCAAATTTATGTTCCAGTTTGTATTACATGGTAGAAGCTTGTTTCTAGTGAAGTAATGCTCAAAGATAATACTCAAGAAAAGCTAATCGATCATAACCATCTCTATAAACCTATGGTTTTATCAAAGCCATCTGAATTCAAAACACAATAATGCTGATAATTTTATTTAATTTCATTTTATTCTAATGTCATTGCATTTTCAAATCATGATCACAAAATAACTTCATAATATTTACACTTATAACATAAGTACGTACAAGTCAGAACATACACAGTATACATTATATTTTCATGTTTCTCGCAACAGCTTGTATAATTGCACACAATAGGGTAACTTATCATAATCATGTCTTTCAGTATTTTAGTTTCCTTTTTTCTCATTAGGCAAGGTTCAATTACATTACAAATTGCCATTAATAGCATTTTACGCACTATAAAGCATGCAGCCTCACAGCTTTTCATGACGTAATGATCAATGCTATTTCTACAGTGTAAATGTAAGAAGAAAGTGTAATTTGTAGAAGAAAGAGAAAAGGTCAAATATATAGACTCGCCGCCTTCCCATTGCGCATTTATGCATGCAAACACGAAGCCTTTGCTACCTGGACAGAATTCGTAGGAGAAAGTAAAATTCTAGAACAGTTTCTGTGATTTCCTTGACAATAATTGGCAAGGAAGCCGGGTGTAACAACCACTACAACATCAATATCCTGACTGGAGTATGAATGGTGCTATAACTGGCCACTTCGAATCACCAAAGTTCGAAAAGATGATTTAACTGCTACGGGTCATCGATTAAAGACGCAGTGATGATAGAGTTTCTTACTGTTTTCACAAAGAAAAAATAAAATTCGGACGAATACATGCAGAGATCAGCCTTCGCCATCTCCCCAACGAACACGCCTATTGAGAATAAAGCCACATAGTTTCCTATATACACCTTTCTGATAAGTTTCTAATGTAAGACCTTCTAAATGAATTTACTGCACACACACACACACACACACACACACACACACACACACACACACACACACACACACACACACACACACACACACACACACACACACACACACACACACACACACACACACACACACACACACACACACACACACACACACACACACACACACACACACACACACAACACACACACACACACACACAACACACACACACACACACACACACACACACACACACACACACACACACACACACACACACACACACACACACACACACACATAAATACGTAAACATTCACACACAAACAAACAATAAAATCGATTTCCGTCGTTGTTGATTGATCTCTTTGTTTAATGAGAAGGTCCGTAGTCTTTGTCTAAAGACTCATTTATTCCAAGAAATAATTATGTGATTCGAAAGGAATGTGTATGTTATATCTTCGGATTATTGAACCTTCGATCTATGAAATCATTGTTGAATAAAATAATCTTTAAAAAAAGAAATCTACTATCCCCTCGGACGTATATAACAACATTATTTTGAAGTTGTACCCTTCAGACCATGGGCTTTGTGGAATAATGGCCTTTTGATCCAACGGCCCCGCCCATAAATGTGAAAAGGCACGTTCCTCATTGGCATAATCGATTTCTCCCTGAAGTTATTAATTAAACAAGGAGGACAATACTGAAATATTTTCGGGGTAATTTCCAAACTTCCTATTGTAACCGTCAGACGTGAGATTGTAATGTCTGCAATCTTTGACGAATCAAAACAGAAAGAATACAAACGGAAGAATGAAACATTGGGAAGGATTAAGAGACAAGTACGAATTCAAGAGAAATGGATTATGATATAAGAGCAAAAATGTGACAAAACTAAGTTGACACGTACTAGCACAATTTCTAGTTACTTTTATATGAATAATGTTCATAACTGTGTTAAAATGCACTGCATTCTTTTCATACATTTTTCATAAGGTCATGGTTCAAGTGACACTGTTTCATTGTTTGTGTCTTTCTAACTTCATACGTCAGTATATCAAAGCTGAAGGGGGAATGGGATGACTTAAAGACACTATATAACATTATGGAAGACCCGTTTAAAAAAGAAATTGTCAATATTTGCTGTCTGACATATCTGACAGTGTTTGAATGGACAACTAAACATCCTGGAACACAAAAGTTCAGGCAGTTATGTTGTCACTTGTAAAATATGTACAGATAAAAATAGGCACATGAATTATTCTTGGCCGATGAAAATTTTGCAACGCACCAGTCTATGGGGGAAAGCTGGAATGGTCTTCCAACGACTTTTACTTTTTTAAAAACTTAATGATCATTTTGAAATGTCATATTTTCAGGGCTTCATTTCTAGACCTTATCAAAGTCTCTAGTAATAGCATGGGAAATCATGAAGCTCAATCTTTTTAATGGAAATATTGTTATACGGTGCCTTTAATATTACATACCTGGTAGTACTTTAATCCCTAGTGCTCATATCTCAATCTTAGTGTTTGAAATGAGAGCAGAAACTACAAACCATTACTCTATAATATTCATTACTAAATAGATTAATGAATTTCAAACCTCTCTTGTACATTTAATTTGTAACAACATTATTTTGATCCTAGCGTTATTCACAAAATCGTTTGAGAGCTTCTGTATGATGTCGAGCATCGACAGAACATGAAAGAAGTCTGCTGCATTGCATTAGTAACTTGTCATAGCTTCACCATTACGCATCTCATGAGCTAGCATGGTTCAACCTTAAATCTCAACGGATTTCAGGGTGCCTTAAACTTGTAACGCGGTCGGCAAACGTGGCTCGAAACGACCTGCTTTGAAAACGACTTGATTACTTACAGAATCAGCACAAAACGTGTAAAAGCTTGATATCTCAAACTACCGAAGGTTACTGTTGATCAGAAATGACTTTGTCTTTTTATCGGAGGTTAGGCGAGGGGCACAACCAAGGATATTAAGAGTTAAGAAGTGCATTGGGTTCATGACGGAAAAAACGATAAACTATACCTCGTCAAAAATATGTTTCATATTGGGCAAAAAATAGAAGAAAAAATATACAGAGAAAGCAATCTCAAACTGATTACTACACTTTATACTTGAAAAATTAAAGGTATTCACTATTACGGTACAAAAAAAAATGATAGAAAAAAGTGAGATGGGATAAAATAAAATAAAATAAAAGAGTAAAATAAAATAATATAAAATAGAGCAAAATAAAATAAGTAAACAATGTATAGGTTTGAATTAAATCAAATAAAATGGGACCACTGATATGAAATATTAAAACATACTTGAAATTGAATTCTTAAAGTTACCATGTGGAGAGTGAAATTAATTTATAAATTATATTCTCTCTACAAACCCTTCAATCATCGCAAAATGATTTAAAAGACTTTCAAACTACAATGAAAACAGGGATAATTACATAACCAGTATTATATGATTCATATTGATCTTTATGTGTAATTACTAATTCCTGCATTTCACAACGTGTGTGATCATCGGCATTGGATGGAAAACAGATGTTTGTTTATCTTAAGTTAAGACTTAAGATTGAGCTTAATTTTAGAGCCACGTGATCTCCGAGAAAATCCACTTCTCAGTTTGGATGTTGCACCATTCCATCTCCGAATTTACGGCCTAGTTCGCAGATTAACTCACAAAGACGTTCGCATTGTAAATGTATCCTTAAACGTCTCAAAGGCGTTGTTAATGTTCTTGAGACATAACACGAATCAGAGAAAAATCGAACATGTGTTCGTACGTGTACGTCAACACCGCAATCTGATAAAAAGGCCGAGGATTGCCGTTTTAGAGAACGATTCTAGTGGATTAAAAGGAAGTATAGAGAGACTAGAGTCCCCGCGATAAATTAACTGCTAACACAGTCCGCAGAGCTGATGCTAATATTCTAAAGCTGAAAGTAAGTTCAATTAAAACCCATTTAACCTCTATTAATCATCGTATAAAGTAGAATATCCCTGCTATTTCATTGAAGATTTATTTGTAATCAATACCATTATTATTGTGTTGTTTGCACGATTAATAAGTACTTTATGCATGCGAGATAAATAACATATTTTACAGTAAATTGGGAAATAAATGATGTCAGTGCAAGAATGTGGGTGCAATTCCAAAATATCAACTTAACACAAAAAACAAAAACAAAAGACCTGTGAGTAATTCTGTAAAGTGCTCCGTGTAGGGCTCTTCTGTAGAACCCGGGCCAAGTCTATGAGTAAATTTCCCAACCACTGTCATAATTGTTGCTAAATTGGTAAAAAAAAATTAACTGCAAAAAACATTGTAATAAAAGTTCCGGTGCAGGCCGAAGCATTGTTTCTGACAAATTCATAAAACGTCATTCGGGAGTTCACCGCATGACATGCAGAGGAAATAACACCAAATGTTGGAAAAGACCAATTACAAAAACATAACGTCACGGCACGAATATAACACCGATTTTGTCTAGCAAATTACACCGATTTGCCAAGTACCAGCGCCTGTGTCATTATTCACGGCAGTTAACAACCGAGCTTGATTGACACGTGGCCTAATAAACAGTGAATCCGGTAACAAAGACATTTTCCCCTTATTTTGATTTTATTCTATTTCATCGGCAGGATCTTTATCAGGGAATCTAACACTTTTTATCGGGTGTCATCGATGAGCTTTAGACGTGAACTTCGCGTCCACATCGACGCGAAACGGCGCGGTACTCAACACGTACCTTTTGGTAGATATATGTACATGTACGTTGGGACCGTATACTCGTGACACGCGACTGTTTTTTTTTAATTGAAGCTCCACTGTATTTTTCACGAATATAATAAAAAATAAAATAAGCCAAATATTCATAAATTATACATTTGTAAATTTATACGGTGTTGAAGGGAAATGGCAAGATTGAAAATTACATTTGACAGAGAAAAGCACTCGAAAGGAAACTGCAAATTGAACGGAAATATTTACTGTACTTAATATAAGTATTATCCTTATTTGGAAAAAAAATCTCATTTACAATGACAAAGCAGCAATACCCACGTTACCTTATTCAAATTATAAAATACAATGTGCGCATTAGAATTGGAATTTGAGTTTGACTTTGGTGATTTGGGTGGTGGCATTCTTGAAATTTCAACAGATCAACCCACGCCCTTTAGAAAAAGAGACAGTATCTGGGCAACGGTTGAAGGCATTGTATAACAATGTTTCCAGGTTAAAAAATCTGAGCTACATGATTCCCCATGCTACCAGTGTCTCTGATGCGGTCTAAAAATGATCCCCTGGAAAAAAAATTGCAGTTTAAAACGATAATTAAGTGCTTAAAAAAGTGAAAATCATTCAGAGACCATTCCAGCTTTCCCTCATAGACTGCTGTGTTGCAGAATTTTCTATCGGCTGAGAATAATTAATGTGCCAATTTGTATCTGCACATAATAGTGACGGCATAACTGTCTAAACTTTCGTGTTCTAGGGTGTTTATTTGTCCATTCAAGTACTGTCAGATATGTCAGATAGCAAAGTTCGACAATTTTTTTAAACGGGTCTTCCACAGTGTTATATAGCGTCTTTAATTGGACGATTTGAAACCGTTCGTCGTTATGTGGAAAATTACCCCGTTGCCTTTAGATATTCAAATTTGCATAGTGCAACCAAAAGACACTGTCTTCAAGGCAAAATTTAACCATTTTTCAGTTTGAATTTTTTTTTAGCTACATGATCCTTCGCGCTACCATTAACTCCAATAAGGTCTGAAAAGGAAACCCTAAAAAATTGTAGTTCAAAACGATCATTTAGTGCTTTTAAAAAGTGATATTCAATGAACAACCATTCCAGTTTTTCCCATAAATTGCTGTGTTTTAGACTTTATAATCCACCGGAGTATTAAGTCAAATATGTATTTTTTTTTTACTAGTGATAGCATATCTGTCCAAATTTTGGAGTCGTAGTGTGTTAATTTGTCATTTCAATATCAACACTATCATGTAAATCAGATATCAAAGTTTGACATTTTGTTTATGTGGTGCTTCCACAATATTATAAAGTGTCTTTAAAGGTTCACTGTCGTGATCAGGAAGAATGACAAAGCACCCTCTTTGTACTCGTATGATAAAATCGGGGCACCAATGTTTCATACGATGCAATGAAAACAGCATCTGAGCATTGAATGCGTAAAACCATCATTATTGTACATGTACATTATCTCTTTGCGGTCTGATGTAGTACACCATGGTACTTCAACCACGTAGCCGAAATTCATGAATGTGTGGATGTATGTTGAGACTAGTCATCACCTGTCGTTGAATCGCCTTTTGATATGGGACCTTTAACTGTACTTTGACTGTATAGTCATCAGATCTGGAAACTCATGTAATGACGAATAGACTGCGAACTGTATACCAGCCACGCGTCTCTCCCTATTTCTGTATCGGTTATGTCATTACAGGCGCATGATTAGTGACGTGGTAGGATATTCTATCACTTAACTCGCGTCAGGTAGGACCAAACAACATACTCTTCAAAAATAAAAACAGGCTAGCAATCTAGAGAGGAACGATCATCGCTTGGCGCTGTTACTATGCATCATCTTACTCTTCATACGTTGAGTTTGTGTCATACATTGGCAAATCGTTATCTGTTGACCGCTGTGACGTCAGACCAAACATTTGACCAACCACACGTGCGTTCTTGTTGCCTAGCAACAAATGATGTAAAGCGGGTGACGAATATTCATTGCCGTCACTACACTCCTTGTCGGAGAATATGTTTGGCATCAAAGATAGCTGCGTGGGATTTAACATTTTCTTAAGGTTTTTTTCGGAAGGGGGGGGGGTAGTAACAAACGAATCAGCAACTAATAATAAAGCACACAAATGTCAAATAATAAGAATGCAACAACTTATGAAATTACACCACATAAACAGAAAAAAAATATAGGAAACAGAAGGAAGTATATATTTGGCAACGTAATTGTCTTCCTAGCAGTACTGACAATAATAGGGCAGCAATAATAAAAAAAACTACTACAACACAAAGAAAAGTAACAACAAAAACTCGAAATAACCAGAGTAGGGAGTAAACGTATAAATAGAAGAAGTAATAATGCAACAACTACTGCTACAATATCAAAATGAATAAATACATGAATCAATGAAAATAGAAATAAATAACTTAATTTCTTAGTTGATTAATAGTATTGATAATGATAATGATGATGATAATAATAATAATAATTATATTTATTATTATTATTATTATTATTATTATCATCATCATCATCATCATCATCATTATTATTATTATTATTATTATTATTGAGGTCGTCGTCGTCGTCATCATCATCATGATTATTATTCATAATAAGATTATCAGCGGAATAATGGGTAGAAGCAGTACAGCCTAATACACATCGCAGAAGACATACCAGATTAAGGAACCATTACAAGAAGGAAAATGTCTAAACCAACTAATAGCCCTAAGTTACAAATATTAAATGCTTTAATTTCAAAAGAATGTGTTATTATTTCATTAATTTACTGTAGTTTGATGTAAGATAGGCAAATTAAATATCCGCAGTAATTGTGGGGACAGTTAATCCGGAAATTCGAAAGGCCACGGATTCTCAGCGATAATCTAACTGATGAAAATAATATATAAATTATTAGTTTCCCCTATAAAATTCTGTGATTCATAATGTTTTATTTATAATTTATTTTGTTTTACATATATACGCTCTAATATTTTCACGATAAGGGGTTTTCAGCATTTTATTCAAACACATTTTTCCTTTCAGTATATATATATTGTAGCAAGTGGACCTGTTTCAGTTGTGTTCCATTTTTGATATTTTTATCCGGTACGAAGCTGGAAAGGTTAATAAAAAGTAAAAACTTAATAGTTCTCATAGTATTCTCTATTTGTACAACACTATAAAATAGGAAATAATAACAATATTTTGCGTATCTTGTTTTATATCTTAAATGAAAGGTGAAAGCTGTAAAACGGTGATCTTGTTTTCAAGGCATCTTTTTTGCTAGAAGCACAACAAAACATCACTCATGCCCTATATAATATGCTACTTTAGAATGACGTGTCTGAAATTTCAAGATCAGTAATAAAAAAATAAAAAAATAAGAATAAAAAACGCACAAAAAGCTAACCGCCGTTTATTATATTACATTATAGTTCCTCTGAAGTGCAGTCAGTAGCATCTGTTAGCAGATGAATACTAATCTGCTTGTAAATAATGCATACATAAAGTTTGTCAAGTTCATGAATATATACGGCACACGTTTGTAATTTGTAAATAAATTTCACATAATCATTATACATGATAAACATCCATTTATGTCAAAGGTCTGACAGTTGACTACGAATTTGAGTAAAAAAGCCGATTCAAAATATAACTGCCCCTGTAATTCTAACAAAACTGGACCTGAACTTCCTAACATTACTCAAGGTTTTTATATGTTTTTTTTTTTTAAACGCCGGTGTATTTTGAAAAAATATATATACATTTATTTTGAAAAAAATATATATATGTATTTTGAAAAAAATGCGTATATGTATTTTGAAAAAAATACATATATGTATTTTGAAAATATATATATATATGTATTTTGAATATATATATATATATGTATTTTGTAAGTTTTTTTGGGGGGGGGTTGGGGGGCATGCCTTGACTTTAATTGTAAGTCAGTTAGGGACGATGTCTATAAAACAATATACAAGGAAAACTTAGAGACATCAGACTATACAAACATCATAAAGGTACAATTCACTTGTCCGTTCTTCACTCCCTACCCTCCTTCCATACTTC
>JZLH01S0302401.1:0-14011 GCA_001188425.1 Eucidaris tribuloides | reverse complement strand
AAAATCGGTACAGTTAAAATAATTGTTTTTTCATTACATGAAATTCATTTACAACCTAGCTATATTGGGTGTTTTCAAGAAGCTAGACCCCCCCCCCCCGCATACATTTCAATACAATTTTATTTTCACTTCATTTGGTCGCGTAAAGTATCCAAAGATCTGCTTTCTCAAAAGAACACACGCCCGATCACACTATAGACAAACAACTAAACAAACGCACTACTTTCAAGAGTTACAAGGAGAGATTTGCATTATTTAAAATATTTTATTTTTTTACTGCTGCTCTAGTCATCAGTGTAGTATACTATTTCATATAAATTCGTTTATATTTTTACTATTTTCTATCTATTGGGTTTTTTTTTCACTTTTTTATTCCACAGTTCATGAATACCACCGATAAAAGAGGCTATGCTGTGAAAAGAAAGATTTAGGAGGAGGAGGAGGAGGAGGAGGAAGAAGAAGAGAATTTATACAGGAGGAGGATAAGAAAGAACAAACAAGTAACATATTTATGGAATCTCATCATAAAACCGGGTAATCAACACTAAAATAGTAAGGTATTAAAATGAATGGATTTGTACATAATGCTGAATTTCAACTACAAATCTGACAAGAGGCATTTTTGCCCGTTTCGATTGACAACCACCATTAATTTTCATTGACAAAGCGATGGGAAAGAGTGGAATATTCATCATTAATATATGTATGCTTTAAACTGAACATGTATCAACATAAGTGAGTACAAAAAAAAACATAATAAATTGAGTGTTAACTTCACTAGTTAGAATAAAATTTGTTGAAACACCGGAATGAGATTCTGTGTGTTTTGTGCTTTATATTATAAGAAAATAAATGCTAACAAATTGTCACTCAATATTAAGAAAACTTAGTTTATTTTATTTAGTAACTCCCTCAGGGATCTCCCTGGTAAGGCTATTTTTAATTACGTGAATCCGTAAAAGTTGAATCCAATTAAATTTCCTGGCCTTAAAGATTGATGAGAATTTAACATAGAAACTTAATACACAGCAAATACGCTGTTTAAAATATTTGAAACAACTGCTTACCGTTGTTTAAGCCTGTCACTCTAACAACATTGTTTAAAATGCTTAAACAACCAAGATTGTCGAATCCGTCATGTAAACAATAGTGGTTAAGATTTGAACAACACTGTTAAAAAATTAAGCAATATTGCTTAAAAGACGGATTCCACGATCATGGTTGTTTAAAAAATTAAACAATGTTGTTAGAGTGACAGGCTTAAACAACGGTAAGCAGTTGTTTAAGATATTTTAAACAGCGTTTTTACTGTGTGTGTATAATTTTAGCAGAACTATTTGAAGACATATTGGGATGATTGATAAACTAAAATGGTTGTTGTTATGTTTTATTCTTCTCTAATTCTTCCATACCTCAATTATGGAATCCTTGCCCGGGGAAATTCGAACCTAACTTTATTAGATCGACTATTAGTGTTACAGAAAAAATTCTCCGCATAATATGCAGTGCTGATTTTCATTCACACACCGATCCTCTATTTCACGAAAACAGAATTTTTAAGGTCCATGATATTTTTTTATTTCAGCTCGGTCAATTCATGCACAAATATAGTAAAAATGTGTTACTTAATATCTTTTGTAACATGTTCATTAAATACAACACTGTTCATCAATACCCTACCAGAGAATCAAATTCGCTACATTTGCTATTAACAAAAACCTTATCTGTCGATATGCCAATAAATCGCTAACCTTTACCGGTCTTAAATTCTGAAACTCACTTAATGAAAGTCCAAAGTTTATCTACCTTCAACTATAAGTTGAAAACACTGCTTTGGGATAAACACGTAAACCAGATAGTTACCCTTATTATAATTCACATTCCATTTCCCTTTATTTTACAGAATATAACTACTCCAATGTCATATAAGAGTGACCTGCCCCCTTTTCATTTCACCACCTTCTAGTCTCGTTTTGTCTTCTTCTTCTTCTTCTTCTCTTTTTCTTCGTCTTTTCTTTTTTCCTTCGTTCAGTAATTGCACAAAACGAGTTTATTTCTTTACGTATTATTTGTTCAATGGACCTATACGCAATACAAGCGGGCTTTAATTTAGATTCTATCACTTTTGTTTGTGCTTCAGAAATATTTTTGCTCATTCTGAATACTCGCATGTATTTTTTTCATTATGGAAATGCAAAATTGTATTATTGTTGCAGTCAAAGATATTATGATTATATCTCATGTATTTTTTTGTATAATTTGCATGATAACAACAGAGGGGAAAAATGAACTCAAACTAAATCCCAATACCTTTTCATAAGTAAAGTGGTATTTGACTCAAAATAATACTAATATGCATTCTGCGTATAAGAGTAATTCTATATCTTAGCTACAGTAGTGATATAATCATTATACAATTTCACTATATTTGCAGCCATTCATTCTGAAATGAAACCTTGGCGAACCAACCAATCTCTTCTGATTTATTTCATTTTGAATAAAATACTATCAAAAAACAAAATACAAATACCACTCAAATAATGTACAAATATTACATCACCATGCTGTAGGAAGACAAAAGTGGCACATGCGATAAACGCCATACCACTATCGCCACAACACAAGTGTGTGTAGTATTGTATCATCACCACCAATACTAATACAATGTATTATATCTGTATGTCTCTAATGTATATCTCTACATTGTAGAGACATACAGATATAGTATCGACTACGACTCATCAATACGTTTTCTCTTAATTATGTCAAGTAAACTACCACAACCCCTGTTGACTGGTTTTAACCGTTTGAGACGCTATTCCAAAAAGAAATATACATTAAAAATAACTTTTCTACAGCACCTTCAGCGAGGAGATGTAAAAGGACTTAGAGTAATGTTTTGTATTTGTATTTGGCCCAACGAACACCGTGTCTTAACAAAAAACCAAGTATATATATATATATATATATATATAGCCCTTTTCATAAAAGGTACAAATTGCTCACACATTTACAACTTAATACAAAATACATTATTTTAATATATAATGAACCAAACAGAAACAGCAGCAACAACAAACAAACAACAATAAACATGATGAGATCAGTATGCCACTGAATCTAAATTAAAAGTACAGTAGCGACCGAAAGTATCGTCACGTTCCAAACGCGTTCACTAAAACGCGTTCCTTGAAACGATGTTCAAACGCGACGAAACGCAAATCCATCATAGCAAATGCGTGCCTTGCGTTTATTGAACCGAAATTCGTTTCTGGAATCGCGTCTATTGCACGCGTTCGGAACGTGATGATACTTTCGGTCGCCACTGTATTCAAAGAAGCAGTTCTACTTTTTAAACAAGTAAGTTTTAAAAGGTTTTTTTAATTGATCTGTGTTATTTGCTGATGGGATGTTATGGGGATACTGTCTTGTATTATCCTTACTGAAAATATCTCATATATTATATCAAAGCAAAAATACCTAGAAACTGAAAAAAAAAACATGTCAATTTTTATTCTTCAAATAGTTGCTTATTTGGGAATTAATTTCTTTACAAGAACAGTTCATTCAATTTTGTAACAAATATGAGGACACCTCCAAACAACTCTAGCATCGTAATGGAATTTAAGAGAAATTAATAAGATGCCAGGTTTCCAGGAGACAAAAACATAAGCTCAGTCGTATATCCTCCTCGTTTGGCATCAGGATATAATTTTACCAATTCTTCCAAACTTGGGAGGCGTCATGGCTCAGTGGATAAGACTTCGGTTTCTCGACCTGGAGGTCCGTGGTTCGAATCCACGCCGCGCCATGCATGGCGGTTGTGTCCTTGGGTAAGGCACTTTATCCCCTTTACCCCGTCCCTCGGATAGGACGTAAAGCCGGACGGAGGTCCCGTGTTGAGACTGAAACACCTCAGCACGTAAAAGAACCCACGCATTTCATCAATAAGAGAATGGTGTTATGGTCACATATTCATATGCAAACTACCCGGAACTGCATGCCCGAGGATAACAATGATTAAGTTCGCTTTTCTAGTCCCTGTCATCCGAAATGATGACAAAGTAATAATAATAATAATAAAACTAAAATGCTAATGATAACTGCAGTAGTTGTAAAACTATATAAAATGAAACTTACGATACGTACTAACTTTCAGAATAGTAGACAAACAACACTATATTGATCCAGATTACTATAAATGGCATGGGTATACAGTCTGAAAAGCTCGTTGGGAAAAATTAATTAGTCGTGCTGTGAAGCTGATTCTTCAAATATCTCATCTAACCAGAGTTTAGATGCTGATAGCATTGGGAACATCCTTGGGATGAAGATACGGGTACTCCCTCTTTCTGGTCTTGTTCCTCTCGTCGATGGTTTCTCCAATTTCCAGCAGTTCCGCCCGGAAACTTTGAAAGCGAAACGAGAGATAGGACATGACATCTTTACTATTTAGTTTTTCAAAGGTATTTTTTGTCTGATTAAAAAGTCTCAGCGTTAAAGGATTATTACAATACTAAACCTACTCTTTAAAAAAATGTTTTTCAGCATGTTAGGGATAAGATGACACTGGGATTCAAATACGGTGATGCGTGCTTATTCCCACGCAGTTCTAAGATGATGGGAATTCTCGTGACATGGAGTTAAGTCATCTCACCCCCCCCCCCCACACACACACATACACACACACACACACACACACACACACACACACACACACACACACCACACACACACACACGCAGATTGTTGACTCGAGTCGGAACATGGACTCAAGTCAAACTCGAGTCACAAATTTTTCTGACTTGAGACTTGACTTGACTTGAGACAGAATGACTTGCGAGTTGACTTGACTTGAGGAAAAAATGACTTGGTTACAACACTGATGTACATGTATGCATGATTATAAGTGAGGTATTTTTTTCATATTTATACAATTTTTTAAAACTCTTTATTCTTGGTCCATATGCACCCTCTAGATGTCCTCTCTTTTATTCAACGGCCATCTGAATAAATGTTTACTTATCTGCAGCAAAGACTGTGCGGAGTTGTTTATTTTGGGGCACAATTTTTTATGTTGTTGACTTGTTGACATGACTGGACTTGTGACTTGACTTGACTTGACTTGCGGGCAGATGACTTGTGACTTGACTTGAGATAAAATGACTTGGTTACAACACTGACACACACACACACACACACACACACACACACACAATCAAACAACTGACAACTGAGATGCTGCCTACAACAAAGTGGTTCCAATAGCGTTTATACTTACTCGTCAGCAGCTTTGACTGCGATGGGATCGTAGGCGTACTGGACTTCGAAGTTCCCGATGTTGTTGGTGCCACGTTCACTCAAGACTCTCAAGACGGCCATTGTCAGGAGCATCTTCTCCTTGTTATACATCAACTGCAGGATGTCGTCTTCCGTTCGGGGCGACTAGAAACCCAACCAGCAGTTGGTCAAAGCAATCAAATATGGTTTATAAGACTATTCAATAAAGCACGGTCAACTGCATTACACTTAGTTGATTTACTTAAAGTTTGCTGAAACATGATTTGAACACATGATCTTCTAGACGCTTCATACCTTGTTTGTCAAGAAGTTGGCGTATTGGAGACATTGAAAAAACATCAATTGAAACATCATTTGAACACATGATCTTCTAGACGCTTCATACCTTGTTTGTCAAGAAGTTGGCGTATTGGAGACATTGAAAAAAACATCAATTGAAGATTAATGTAGCAAGACAAAACTGATAAAGGAATCAGTGGCATGAAATTTCATTGGGACTCCCCCCCCCCCCCAAAAAAATAAATAAATAAATAAAAATAAAAATAAAAATAACAATAGTGGTCTTAACGTATTTCATGAATTTTGTTATAATTCCCCCCATTGAGAAATCTACTGGTTTCCGTAACATTCTCTTGGAAACAAGTGGTCGCTCCGGCATCTTATCAAAGACGAATGAATTAAGTAAAAACAAATGATGTGCCAGAAAGATATTAATAAACAGCACTAGGGCCAATAGGTTGGACGAGGAAGTAAAACGAGCTACACGCTTAGTCATACCAAAAGAAACTTAGCCTTTGGTCTGGCAAGGAAATGGGAAACCACACTTGGTCAAACCAACTGAAATTTAAAGAAAGGGCTGTCAAAATCCATTATTGCAGCAGGTCAATCGAACTAACTCCTCTCTTTGGGTAGAGTAGAACAAATTACGACTACTCCCCTGGAGGACAACATTCCCGGGGACAACTCCCATCTGCCAACTTCTCCGAAGGATAACTCCTCCGGATGACCACTCCCCCGGAGAACCACTCCCCTGGAGAACCACTCCCCTGGAGAACCACTTCCCCGAGGACACTTTTCCGTAGGACAACTCCCCCAGAAGACTATCCCTCTCGGACAACTCAGATCTTTAAAACTAGAAACATTGCCAGACTCCTCTTGGAGAGTTATTCTCCGTGAGAGTTGTCCGGGGGGGGGGGGTTGTCCCCGGAGGAGTTGTCCTGGGGAAGGGGTGTCCCCGGTGAAGTTGTCCTGATACGCGAATGAAAGTATTGCTGGTGTACTAGCAATTCAAGTATAAATTTATACTTCACGATGTCAGTGAGAAATATTTCTTTCTCTGATCTAGTTCCAGTGTTTACTCTTTGTATGGAAACAAATAGAAGTGAGTAGCCTATAAGAGATCACGGTTAGGATATACAATATACATGTAAGTACCGTTGGTTAATACTTCAATCTGGGAGGAAAACAGTAAGATATCCTTTATCATGGCTTAACCTTTACTATCTACGACACATAAAATGTCAAGTCTGTTGTAAAATTTACTGGAGGTTAGTTCTCAGGCAGTTCCATGCGTTTAACAACTTCCCTACCCCATCTAGCCATCCAAACACTAGGCTAAAGGTATAAAGTACCATTTTTATAATGGTCTTCGTCATTTTTATAATGGTCTTATCTTATAAGAGCCGACCGCGAGTCGAACTCACAATTTTTCCGTCGAGAGTCGGACACACTACAAACTGAGACAGCTCGCCGGTAATAAAAAGTCAAGTCTGTTGTAAAATCGCAGTACACACCTTATCCTTGGGTGGCGTCCCTATCAAGAACTGGGGATAGTTTGGTTGGAATGCGCCTTCGTCGTACTGGAGGAAGTTGGTGGCGGCGTGTTGCACGCTTCCGGTGAAGATGAGGCAGGAGAGAATCTCAATAAGTTGTTCCTTGGTCTCGAACTTGCCATCTCCTAGAACGCCCTGTCAATAAATGAAATAGATGTATGATTTAATAATAACATCTACTTTCATCTTCTACATCATTTTCTCCTCATCTTATACTCGTTTCTTGTCCTTTATTGGCTAAAATTCCTGAATTACCATTACAATTTTATTATTATTTTAAGATAGTTCAAGTATTTAGCCATTAACAAAGGAGAACAAAGGAATATAAGAAGAGAGAATGAAGAGGAGGAGGTGAAGAAGATGGATTACCAGGTAATGAAGAAGAGGAAAAGAAGAAGAGGATGATGATGATGAAAGGGAGAAGAAGAAGAAGAGAAGGAGGAGGAAGAAGAAGCAGCAGAAGAAGAAATAGAAGGAGGAGGAGATAACGAATCAATGGTAATAATAGAATTAGGAAAAGGAGAGGAAGAGAAGAGGATGAAAAATGGACACGAAGGAGATGAAGGAAAAGGAACAAGAGGAGGGGAAGATGAAAATGATGATGGAGTAGACGAGATAAAGAACTGAAAATGCAAACCAGGAGAAAGAAATTGAAGACGGGCCAGAAACGACTGAGACGAAGAAAAAATGATGTCGATGATGAAGAGAAGGAGAGGAAGAAGACAACCTCTTCGTTAACTAAGTCAAATGCTTAACTCAGTCTTGCCTGGGTCAAGTAATTTACCTTATGGCTCAATTTGCAGGTAAGGGTTGGAACCAGACAAACGAAATGCATGCACCCATTTATAAATTTATTAGGCATTTGATCTTTGACACATTTGATCTCTATAAATGTGTAAAAATATTCCTTAACTACACTGTAAAAACTGTGTTTAATATTAAAGGTTTTCCTAAACATTTTCTTGCTATCACTTTATAAACCTGTTCAGGGGCTTAACATTGTGTGTACCAAATCACTAAACATTGGTGTTCAATTTCTAAACGCTAAGTGTCAATCTACTACACATAAATTTTCTACACAAGTCTCTGCTACCACTGTTTCTAAACACTAATGTTTAATTTCTAAACACACTTTTTACAATATATTGATGACTTCCCCAGCAGACTACAATACCACCTGGAAACAAATACCTAATGGTTCACATTACCATTGATTGTTTTTGTCATAAACCTTCTTGATGTCGTGCAATTCGCGAACACGATCTTTAACTTCAGTTTGTTCATAACGTGATGAGATTTTGTAAGTGGAATTGATGGTATTTTACCTTAATTCCACATCCTCCGTGATCGCCCTCATGCGGCGTGGCTAGAGTACGGCCCCACTCCTCCAATTCATAGTCGTTTTGGACATCTTCCGGCGATTCTGTGACATGTAAAAGAATTTCATTTACATCAATAGTACACTTTTAATCCCATATTTGCCATATCAGGGGTAGACCAGTTCTTATAGCTAGATTTTGAAAATCACCCAAGCTCAGGCAATGGTGCAATTTTGCTTTTCCCTTATATGGGGGATTTTCACGCGCAATTTCCAAAATATTGGACTCATGTTTCAACTTTCTTGGCTATTCAGCATGAATTTTACGAAAATTACCCCCTATTTCATCAATTCTCGGGTAAATTTCACCAAAGAAGCCGCTACCCCGCCCCCAAAACTTATATTACGCGAGAAAACTGGTGCGTATATACTGCCCACCTGACCCTGATCGTTTTGCCCTTCAATAATCTTGACAACTTGAAAAAAAAAATCATAAAATGTTATGCAAGAATATGTATAAAAAGCAGTACTGATAAAAAGCAATGCAAGACACTACAAAACAAAAATAAACTTAAAATACCACTTTTAACATACACAAATTTTGTTGTTGTAATTTTTGTCATGTTTCTTACTACCCCCCCCCCCCATTTCAAAAATGAATAGACGCCGCTGTGCAATGGGGAATGGAATTCATTGAATCAATTTTCAAACTATTCAAGATGTAGGAGTCTATTTCAAAATATCAATTTGCGTTTTAAAATATCGAAATTTTGAGAAGAAAACAGAACGGTTATTGTTAATTCTTGTCGTACTCACTGTAATATCCATCCACAACGGCACGGACGTAATTCTCGATCGCTCGGTAAAACAAGATGGCGTCATCACGGTAGTAGTAGTTCGGCAGTACCTCCGGATCATCGACGCCTCGGTCCTTCAGATCGTTCGGCAGACAGCCCTGTTTGTTCAAGTACCAATTCTTCCAGCCTCGACGAATCACTTCAAACGCTCCAACCACTCCCATCTGTAACGTTCTGTCTACGTAGCCGTTGTCACTTGTTAGTTCCTTAAAGCCTTTGCTATAAGTTTGAGGATGAAGCAAACAAGAAAAAAAAACTCTTTCAAAATCACGACCTTAACATAGCTTACGAGATGTGTCACAAAACTTCCTAGACTAGTGACACGAAAGAAATAGATGTATTTCAAATTCAAACAACAAACTACGACTTTTCCCTAGCTTGGAAGTAATCTCTCTCTATAGTCCAATACGCGCCTTTCCACCCTTCTGTCTCACGCCTCCATAACTTCTGGAAAGATCACCGATAAAACTCTTCATGAAACGCTACAAGTTTTCCCCTTGGAAGTAATCTAACCCTAACCCTAACCCTAACCCTAACCCAAAGCGCTTTTTCATCCTTCTCTGTCACACCTCCATAAACTCCTGGGGAGTGTTTCGTGTACAGGTTTGTCGGTGATTTTCACCGATAAATTTGCTCCTAGCCAATCAGCTGCAAGGATTTCAGTAGCTTATAGCAGTTGTCAGTGAAAATCACCGACAAAACTTCTTGAAATACTCCCAGAAAGATTCTTCTGGCACCTCCGCAGCTCTGTCGTCTCGCCCATTTTGATATTGTCCACGTCTTTAAAACGGATCCAATGATGACCTCCTTGAGATTGGGGAAGAAGGAAAATATCACACAGAACCAGGTTGGGTACGTAAGGAAGATGCTCCAGTACGGCGATTTTCTTCTTGGTCAGGAATTGTCGGATGCTCCAGACATTGCAAGCAGATGCGTTGTCATGGGGCAGCAACCATGAGTTGTCCTGCCACAGCTCTTGCCTCTGTAGAGCACTGAATGGAATTATTACCACAGGATCACAGGATTATGCAGACGTGCTAGGTGATCGTCTGGCTCTGTGACAAGAATTGACGATGGACGATGCCTCTAGCTCACATCAAATAATTAACACGACTTTCACTTTGCATTTGTCTGGGTTTCTTCTGCCTTGGCGACTTCGATCAGACTGATTCACTTGGACAACGCACCTGCTCAAAAGGCCCTGAGCATCATACAGTTCCTAGACGAGAAGAACATTGTCGTTATGGAGCAGCCTCCTTACTGAGCTAACATGGTTCTGTGCGATCTTTCCTCTTCCCTCTTCCCCAACCTCAAGGGGACGCATTTTGAAGACGTGGACAATATCACGATTGCAGACGACGAAGCTGTAGCGGGAGGAAAAATATTTCCAGGAGTTCATGGAGACGTGACAGACAAGGAGAGAAATGTGCAATGGACCCTAGGGGGATTACTTCGAGGGGAAAATAGGTACTTTGTGGTTTGGATTTTAAATATTTCTTTTGTAACACCAGTCCTGGAACTGTAAATGATAATTACAATACTAGTTCGATTTATATAGCGCCTAATATGAAATCATCTCTTAGCGCTTTACACAGCCCGGTTATCAGATGCTTGTAAGTCAGTCAGACACCTGTGCACCCCTATTAACGGAGATCAGTCAAGACTTGGCAGCCGCAATAGGCGCACTCATTCCATTTCTACCGGGTATACCCATTTATACACCTGGGTGGAAAGCAGCAAAAAAAAATAATAAAATGTAAAATTCAATTTCAAAAAGCGACGTACGACCCGTTAAATCAATTCAAAACGTGAACCTTAACATCATTAATAAGTTAATTAATTTGTTTCATTAACTTATTTTGGGGTGAGCAAACCAAGAGCACAATAAGTAATTACTTGTTGATAGCCAGCAGGAACAGGAAGTGGGGTGCTAGAAGCTTGAAGATTGGGTGGGATGGCGAAAGGCAGCGATTGGTTGCTATAGCAACGGATTCCATGACAATATGGGTGAATCCAAGATGGCTGCCGGTCTGGTGTACGTTCGCATCTGCGACGTTGAACCACATTTTAGCGATGGTCCAAGTGTGCGGTGGATCAGTTGGCAGGAATATCTTTTGAGTGAAAAAAAACCCGAAAAGGAGAAACAGATAAGAGCGACGAAGATGCGGGAAAGAACTTTTGATATAAGAGATTAATTTCATTGATGTAGACAACTACAGGCTTTCAAGTGGACCATGGTGAAAAAGTAGGAGAAAAATAGCTAAATTTAGGAAAAAGTAGGAGAAAAGTAGGATATAAAGAGCTAAAAGTAGGACATGCACGGTTTTTTTTTGTTTTAACGTGGTAATATGCAGACTCTGGCTGGTAGAGAACCCTTTCTCGTGCTGAAGAGTCCCACTTTCTGTGAATACCTGAAATGACTACTCACTACTCCAGCATTTTATATGATCAATAGCATTTTTTTTTCTGCGGGGTTTTTACAAAAAAAGTAGGAGAAATTAGGAGAAAGTAGGGGTTTTGGGGAAAAAAGTAGGATAAGTAGGAGGAGAGTAAAAAAAAGTAGGAAAAAGTAGAAAAAGTAGGAACGCTTGAAAGCCTGCAACTACAACGACTGGAATATAACATATCTTACCGGGTTGTCTTCAGCTGGCTCCTTGAACAACTGAATGGCCACTGGCATCAGATCTTTGTTCTTATTCACGAAGAAGAGAGCGACTGGAGCAGTAATCTGGTGAAAAAGTTGAGATATATCAAACTTGTTAAACAGATAAAATAGGATAAGACTTAATAGGAGAGCATTTTGTTTGTATGTTGTCAGCAAGTATAGAAATTACGAATTGCATGTGTTACGCACACTTGTAACAATTAGAAATGAGTGATCGCCATATTCTGACTGAAAACCTTATTTTCGTTTCAGGGAAATCGATTTCATTTACAAAATATAAACAGGGTGGGCCAGAAAGATTTAAACATATGCGATCATTAATTTCTTCACCATCATCGGCGAAATGTCATTGTTTTTGTTTCGTTGGTTAGAACATTCTTTTTACAACAAAATGATACCATGATCATCGATTCTTAGTCAGGCGTGTGGATTCCGGGGCCAATTTTTTTCTGAGAAAATGTCATTTGCCAAATTTCCTCCTTTTTCAACTCCATCGATCCTCGGAACATCGAGATATTCTCGCAACGCAGCGTGCCATTAAAATCAGATAGGCAAACAAACCGCAATTCCTCACATTTTCTTTATTTTAATCAAAGCCAGGGCATTCGTGCTGTTTGTCTGCGTAGCTCATTACTGTAATGAGAGAATGGAGTGGAAAAAGTAGAAAATTTGGGAAATGACATTACCTCCAAAAAATGGCCCTAGGATTCAAAAAAAATAATAATCATGGTATCATTTTGTTGGGAAAAGAATGTTCTGACCAATGAAACAAACAAAAAAAACAATTACATGTTGCCGATGCCAAGCAATTAGCGATCGCAAGTGTTGCATTCTTTCTGCATGGGCCACACTGTATAATATAAAAACAAGGTGGAAGTTTGGTCAATGGGCAAATAAAAAAATATGACAATTCCCTTTCTCATGTTCTTTATAGATGACACCCGGAAGTCTGCAAATCAATACATTTAAATGTATCATTCGAGCAAAACTTATTTTGTGGTTCCCTGGCCAGGGCTGCCAATCAAAATTTAAGTTTCTCCCTACGCCGTATGCTTATTTTCCCCTACGGCCACTACCCCCCCCCCCACCCTCAAGGGCCCAATTTCCCACTACGAAGCTATGTTCTCTCCTACAAAAAAAAATCATTTTTCCCCTACAAAGTTACGTTTTCCCCTACACGGATTCTTCGCCGGGGATGGTCAATGGACTTGCCCAAACAATGTCTACAGACGAATATATACAGGAATTCTATAAAATCCATTGGGGATGTAAGAATATTTCTGAAAATTGTAAAAAAAAAAAAACCCTACGGAAGGTCATTTTCCTCGTATGTATCCCCTATACCACCTACGGTAGGCTAAAATCCCTACGAGTGGCAGCCTTGCCCCCGGCTTAAAATATCTGTCTACGTCACTGTACTCACGACGTGGTCGGGGTGAGTTGTGCCGATTTTGTGGAGTGCATCCGTGTGGTCGACAATAAAGAGACGTTTCCCTTCGATGGCTTCACTGATCGTCATGTCTTCAATGATCGGCTGAACCATTTCATCCGTGACCGGGAAGCTGTGCGATAAGAGTCGAAGATTTACAAAAAGCTAAAAAAGATTTAACTGGAAAAGTGGAAGACGGCATTTTTGGTTGGAAATCAGTTCCTCACGATCTTTTTGTTACGGTCATACCAAGAGCTATAGTGACATGATTAGGAACACTTTAAATGCCTCAAGAATCAAATCAGTTGAAATATATATATCCATTATACACCAGTTGTAGTGGATCTCCTGGCTGGATTTCTCTTTAATTTGTTTACTTGAGGAGAATCAAGCATGAACATTTCAGTATTTTATTTTTCTAAAATAAATAAGACAAGCACTGTAAAAAAATTGTTTAGTTTCTAAACACCTAACTAAACACTTTTCTGTGACAGATTTAAAACACTGCGACGCGTTTATATATTGTACGCGTTTAAGAGCTAAACACATGCTGTGTTTAGTTTCATCACGCCCAAGGTGTTTATAAAAAAAACATAATTAGTTTTTAAA
>JZLH01S0302224.1:40663-48163 GCA_001188425.1 Eucidaris tribuloides | reverse complement strand
CGACTTTCACCATGCCTGTCTTGTTGCAGTATAGAGCAGCGACATCATAGAGAAACATTGACCCATAATTATGTGAAACTTATGAGCTGGGTAAAATAAAGTCATATCAATCTAAAGTGAATTTACTTAGCTTCAAGTTATATTAGGATTTCCATAATTCTTTTTGGCATATTCGTTGAAAATACTTCAAAATCCACGTCCAAACAAATCAAACAGGCTTTATTCTTAGGTTCACCAGATTATATAAAATTTTGTAGCCTCGACCCAAATCTCTGAGGCCGCATGGTACGAGGCCGAGGACGAGGACGAGTCACAGGATTACGAGGCCGAGGCCAAGGACTGGCAAAGTCGGCCTCGAGGCCAAGGCCAGCCTCGAGTCCTCCATCCCTGGTATGTCCATGCTAGTTACAGTGAAACATTTTCACGTGGTGGCAAAATTGTGATTGTAAACACAATTGCAATTGTGGCGATTAGAGTTACCGTTTGCAGACAAGGCAATTAATAAATTTCAAAATTCTAAGCATGGCCGTGTTTCTGTGTATGCTGTCAGTCAGGCATTTGTACTCATGCTAGCATCTCGGTGTGTATGGCACGTGTCTTGAGAGGAAAATTGCTAATTTTTTAACAATATTGATTTGCCAACTAGCAAGCATAATGTTTAATATACTACTACATGTACTACAATCCTCCTCCTCCTCCTTCTTCGTATTCTTCTTCTTCAGTCGGTTCGGGAACGGCGGTCTATCGGACCCCCCCCCCCCCCCAACCACACATCGTGCTAGGCGGGCTGATAAGATCCTCAACCATGTCAATGTGTCAAAATGATGACTAGCAACGTGTCTTTCAGTGCCAGACTTTCAAATTAATGCTATTTAAATAACTGGAATTAATTTAATTTATCCCCCGGGATTTATCATTTGAATAGACTGGACTTAATAGATTAATGCACAATGCATTAATTATAAAATTAATTGAATCAATGGAATTGAATAGGATGAAATGAAATGCTCAGTGCGCGATGAGGGGACATGGCCTGGGGAGGCGGCATCAGAAGAATAATTGTGCACGCCAAATTATTTATTGTTTCGCTGCTGGAACTTGCTCACTACTAGTATACAACAACAACAACAACATCTACTACTACCCCTTTGCTTCTACAACTGCTGCTTCTACTACTACTACTACTTCTATTACTACTACATGTACTACTAGTTACTTTTACTACTACTACTACTACTACAACTGCAACTACTACTACTGCAACTACTACTACTTCTACAATGTACTACTGATACTCCTTCTACTACTGCAACTACCATGACTACTAGTACTACTATTTCTACTACTACTACTACTACTACTACTACTACTACTACTACTACTACTACTACTACTACTACTACTACTACTACTATTATTAATTATTATCATTATTATTACTACATTGGCATTGGTTAAAATTACTGTACATTCTGTACATGATGTACATCAGTAAATCTTGTACACAATTGTGTTAGTACACATTGCACTGTCAATCTAAGTATACTATATGTCACATGGTGAGATAAATAATTGTAATATTCATGCATATCTTCATTTATTTTCTTTCTTTCTTTGGTTATTATTTTCTTATTTTTTTATTATTTCTTATTCATTTGTTTGTAATGGAAATGATTATTCATTTACTTATTCATCAATCTACTATGTGACTGTACACAAGCATCAGTTGTATTGAACTCAAATGAACTGTCCTTTTGTTATTTGCTGTATCAGGCATAATCAGGGGCATTTAGTCCCTTTAGAAAGTCTTGCTGTATTATGTCTGTGTGTGTGTATACTGTCAAATCAAATTATACATAAAAGTACAAGTTCCTGTACTAGTACTCACTGTAGTTATACTAGTATTCACTGTACATGTACTAGTACTCACTGTAGGTAGCTATACATTGCACTACACTTACATTGCCTTCTACATCTACATGATCTACTTTACATGGAATCCTGCAACCAATGTAAACGACTATACTGTACATCCTTGTCTAGATACATAGATACCTACATCAGTCAGCTGTCAGCATGATAGTCACACTGATGTGTATTTACACTTCTCACAGACTATCAACTATAAACATTTTGATCAGTGGAAAATTGTTATGACTCATATGTGGAACCATGCATACATGTACAAATTATCAAATGCGGGCAGTAAATGTAAAGTACAGTATGTCCCGGGATATGTTGTTTACACAATGTAAAGTACAGTACATGTATGTCCCAGGATATCGTCCTGTCCAGAGGCTACATGCAGCAGTCGGCCATTGTACAAGCACATGGCCTCCATAACCTTGGACTTTATCTCACACTCCACTAACAACATTAGTAAACTAATCAACAGCCATTCAGCTGCTGAAGTACCACAGAGCTGTATTAGACTGAATAGCCCCCTTCTAATAATAGCCTACCAAAGTGAAGTACATGTGTACCCCTGATCCATTATTGCCTTACATTGGGTCAAAAAATATGTCCCAATGTCTTGCATTTCTTTCTGTCAATATTTTGATCAATGTATTCTTGTTGTTGTAATTCCTGTTATCTTTAGACATTTACACATGTACGCACAAGTTACAAAAAAATATATTTTAGATTCGTGTACACAGTGACCAAAGATATGATTTGCAGCTTGAGGCCTACATGTAATTGAAACTGTGTACTCATGAGTATACAATTAAAACTTATTACATGTACGTCATAAATGTTAAAAATGGATGCATCCTTGGTTACACAAAAATGTACATGTACATGTACAAATACAACTAGTATTAGTGGTATACCAGTCTTCATTCCATGACCTTGGGTATTTCCCAGTCTCAGTCCACTGAAGATAAACATAGATGATATGAGGCCTGCCTGACTCATCAGGGTTGACGTCATTGAACTTGGGATGTAACAACTTGACTACTGATAACTTGGGGGGGGGGGGTTACAGTCAGGAGTTTATGTATTGGGGAGGGGCTGCTGTGTATGTGTTATGTGTTGTGCAATCAGATCATTGTGTTTGACTTGAATTTGAATTTATTTCCACATTTGCAGTAAAAAATAAGATAGGCATTTAAAGGCAGTGTATTTCTTTTGCATGCCTAAAAATTAACATTGTGTAAATACAATGGCATTTAGAAGAAAATGCAATCTGGGAACCTTTAGCAAAATATAGGAGCTATAGAAACTCAGTTTTAGTGTAATTATAGTGACCGTTAGACTCGGATTTGATTTTTTTTTCTCGTGAGAAAAAAATTCCTACCATAGAACGTACACTAAATGGCTGTTGTTTTTCTTTTTCATTTTTCAAATTCTAGGCAATCGCTGATCCCCAACTTTCACAGACAGACCCTTCATTAATAGCCTAAGGGCATGGGTTATCTTTTCCTGGTCTGCGGGGATGTTTGCAAATGAGATCCACTGCCTTTAAGTTCTAGTTTCTGGGGGCAGCTAGGGCAACTGCCTGGGGATACAAAGAATGCAGGATTGTCTGTTAACAATAACAACGATGAAAAAAGAAAGAGAGAAATGACAAGTTATGTAATTATGCGATCATTTTCTGTTAAAAACATACTTGGTTAATACACAGGTTTAAATAATTTTTATGATTTTTTTTTTCCATTTTCATACCAGGTGTAGGTAAAAGCAGTCTTCTACTGAGGTTTGCAGATAACACATTTTCAGGTATGTATACACATCAATCAAGGCTGCCACTCGTAGGGGAAAATCCCTACCATAGGGAATTTTAGCCTACCGTAGGGAGTAGGGAATCCCTACAGGAAAAATGACCTTCTGTAGGGGAAAGTAGGGATTTTTTGATGATTTGTAGGGGATTTTGACAATTTAAAAAAAAAATTCTTAAAATCCTCAAAGATTTTCTAAGAACTCCCATACATATTCGTCTGTAGACATTTTTTGGTTAAATCCATTGTCCAAGTTGGTCACTATATCGAATATTTACGAAAACCGTAATGCGTGCATGCCGCAGTATCAAGGTGATCACAATGTCAACTTTCTCAATAAAAATAAACCTCTTGCATTTACTAAGGTTATTTGGTAGGGGAAAACGTGCCTTCGTAGGGGAAAAGTGGATTTTTGTAGGGGAAAACATGGCACCGTAGGGAAAAATTGGCCTATTGGGGCGTAGGGGAAAAGAAGTGTCCATAGGGGAAAATACACATGCGGCGTAGGGGAAAATTAAAATTTTGAGTGGCTGCCCTGACATCAATTCACTCAACCCTCTCTGTCCCAAAGCTACAAAAATCCATAGACTTTGCATGTGATATTCTAAATGTGGGGCCAGGATTAAAGAGGATTTTTTTTCCCCCAGATATCAATATGGATTCATTGAACAAATATGGAGGAACTCAACAGTGAAAGTATGAGCAAGTTTGGGTAATCCATTCATGAGTAAATATGATTTTTCAAAATTTGATTAAAGTGGAATGAAACCCAGACATCTTCCTGAATTCAGAGAATACAGAACAATACCAGAAGGAAATTAATGAAATGTTGAACAAATTTGGAGAAATTAGAGTTAGTTGAACAAATCAGAGTTATTGTTGAATTAGTAACTGTGAATTAGTACTGTACAAAGATTTCATAAAACTTGACTTTTGCCATAACAAAAGTCAATTGTTATGGCAAAAGTCAAATTTTATGAAATCTTTGTACAGTACTCATTCGACAGTAACTCTAATGTGACAACACAGTTTTTGTATAATGGCCAAAGGAGGGTGCCCTTTATGGGGATTTACAGGCAAATGAAACCCAGATATCTTCCTGAATTCAGAGAATACAGAACAATTAATGAAGGAAAATAATAAAAGTTTGAGTAAATTCAAAGTTTATTTAATCCTTATGGAGGATCCTTAAATTGGCAACTTTTCCCATTTTTTGAGATGAAAGTGTGGAGAACTTCCCATTAGATTTGTACACAAATTTTCATGAATATGCAGTTTTCTGATAGAAATTGAATTTGAAATTTGAATACCTGTTTGCCGATTGGTTTTCGAATGCGACTTTAACTCTTAATCAAATATTCGTCGGGTGACGAATAGTGAAAATATTGGCCAAGTTGATATTCAAATTATACACTACTTGTTTTACAAAAGAAAGAAAACTCAATTAGGTATCAGTATTCCAGGTAAGAAAAACATTTTTGGCATGTTCGGAACCCAAATATATCATTTTCAAATGGAAAATAACAATCAAGAATAATGGATTTCCAAATGATGACATGTAAATATGGCCACTGAGTCCATTACCATACCATCCCCGCGACATCGTGGTGGAAAATATTTTTTGCCAACACAAAAATAAGCGTTCAAATATCGGTTGTCAAAAACAGAAATGGCAAAATACCGTCAATTTTAACTTATTCTTTCCTTTGCCGACGTTACTTTTTCTGAAAATTGCTGTCATACATTCGAAAACTTGATTCTTCTACGGCTATTTGAAGATTATCGTACGTGGTCACCAGTAAGCCATGGGCGTTACCATCTTGTAATTACCCACCAGACCGATGCATTTCCGGTTCAGTTGAGAAAACGGCGACCACTGGCTAGCTGCATTCATTGCAGGCGCGATCTGCACGAAGGTGGGTAGCGATCTTTATGCGCGAAACATCTCCATATTGGCATTATTTCAATTGATGTTTGTGCGAACAGTAAATGCCAAATTTTAATTTGCTATGGGGGTGAAACAGTCACTATTTGTTTTGGGGTTTCTGTGTTTTTCATCTGCCACGAGATAGCCATTTAGTCTTTAGTCCCTTGTACTTCGCTAGCGTCTGTTGTATCCCGAATATTCGAATAATACCTTTCCTGTTGAATATTCAAAGATCAAAATCTGTATCCCAGGCCTACTTTGAGGACATAATCTTTAAAATGAGTTTGATTTTACTCTCTGTGAACATCACCATTTACTCCTGATGTAATGACATTCTACAATCATTCTGGAGTAGCTGCCCATGAATGCTCTTAGATCCTTAGGTGTACCTCAAATTGGCATTGCCAGTGACGTCACCGAAGCGTGCCTTCAGATCAATTCACAGCACAGGAAGTTAGCAAATTGCTTGGCACTCATTGCTTCGTCAAAATTATGAATGATTTCTGTGTCCTGTCATTTCGAAATGTTCTCAAATAAAGACAGATTTATTGAGCTAATGTATCAGAAGAATAGTAGTTTCTTTTGTATATTTAATATCTATAAAAGTACACAAGTTTTGTACTACTGCCAGTTTGAATCAGTGATTATTTTGTTTCAAACAAATGTAATTCACGTGTGATTTCTGTAATTTTATTTTTCGTGTTGTATTTCTAAAATATCTTTTCTTCACTTCAACATCAAACAAAACATTGATTGATTACAAATGATTATGTTCTTGTCAATGAATGGGGAAGAGATGTATATTGTATTTTTATTTCCTCACGTTTTGTTTACGTGATACTAAGTACACTGAAAGTATTCATTCTCACTTTTATTCAAGGAAATAAAAGAATCATGTTCAGGGTTAAAAATAAAGAGGTCAGGTAACGTTATGGCTTTCCCGAGTGGCATTTTTATTGAATTGATATACAAATGACCAGATACATAATATATAGTAGTCAATTTTCCTACATTCTTTCTTTGTATTCATGCAATTTTTTTCAGGTTCTTACATCACAACTATCGGAGTAGATTTTAAAATCAGGACGATTGATATCAAGGGAGAAAAAGTCAAACTACAGATCTGGGACACGGCAGGTCAGGAGAGATTTAGAACTATCACATCAACGTAAGTATGCGTGTCAAGGTGCACTCAATGTGTATTATAGTGCCCCCTCTGACTTTATTCATTGGTTACCCATACACAAGCATGTCTCCTGGTTTAGCACTCTCTGCTACCCAGTATTTTCAAGTTTCTCTTCAACTATGGTATACAACCCACCATGCAGGCTCCACTCAAGCAACACCCTTGTGTTATTACAGCCATGTGTCAGTCTTACCTGGGGATCATGCTTTTGTAAGAGCTCCCATTATCCATCTGCAAGTCATCTTCCATGGACACTTTCAAAGCATTACTGAAAACATACTTTTGTAATATTCCATAGTTCCATGTTTATATCTTATAACTTTGTATACTTTTGCATGTTTCTGATGATGTCTGCATAGTGCCATCAGCATCTCTTTAACGGATCTGTTTGTGCTTCATAAGTAACCAAATTATTAAATTATTGGTCTGACCCTCCATTTTATCCTAAAGTGAAAACCTGTTCTGATGCATATTACTTTTAATCATTCCTTGTTGCAGTGCAACACAATTTCATTTTTCCCATTCCAGAGGGACCCCCCCCCCCCATTTTTGTCTCGCCTGCGTAGCGGAGCGAGACATAGGTATCACTATTTCCGGTGTCGGCGTAGGCGTCAGCGTCGGCGTAGGCGTAGTCGCAACAATTGTGTTGTACACCCAATAACTTTCTA
>JZLH01S0302156.1:0-18250 GCA_001188425.1 Eucidaris tribuloides | reverse complement strand
TTTGAGTGGCAGCCCTGGATCTCTCCAAGTCCACGGTTAACTAATGCATATTCATGATATTATGTGACGTCGACGTGATGGCTTTTTCTGCCGCGAAGAAACAGCGTTTAAAGTCTGCAGATTTTAGCCGAAAGGGCAATATTGATGGTGCTATTGTTGAACTTGTTAACACAATCAATCAACAGCAACAGTATTTTACAACAAGTTCTTGCTCAGGAAGAATAATTGTGTTTTGTGAGGTACGTCACTGTTGTTGGTGGTTCTCTGTAGTCCCATACGTAGTAAAGTGTGTATCGCTCAAGTCAAGTCATGTGCGGACCGATGTTTAACTTACAGTACTGTAGCAAATTATGACACGTTGGTTGAGTCATGATTGTAACATGAATGAAGGTTTATGAATGAATGCAAATTGTGGTTATGAATTGCTGTGTCAATAATTCTCTTTTTACTTTACTATTGTAGGTGGGCATTCAGTTTACACAAAATAATTAATGACATGAACGTGAACAGAACGTAGACCGGCGATGGCGATGTAGATTAATCCATCGTTTTATTCGGGGGCTTCTCATTTTTAACAGTATTGACGTCATCAGTCGGCCCCCTCAACAAACGATGGATGGACCTATACGGAGTGTTTGTGTGAAGCTACTCGGCGTCTCACGCCGAGTAGATTTTTACACGCGAATGGCACGAGAAGAAAATGTATGTGGGCAATTCCATGATTAGTTACGTACGTTACACTTTATGACAAACTTTACTCAACATTTGGCTCTTACATGAATATGCTTTCATATTATTTTTCTGTTTTGGTACTGTCAATTCTCTAGACTGGCACCTACTTCACAACATCAAGCAAAATCAACAAGAACTTTAATTAGACCCTATGGTTAGTTACGTTACGTAAAGAGGACATGGAAAAAAATGACAAGTCTTTATCATCAAAGTTTCCTCAACCTGTTTACAACTGAAACAAACTGTGGTATTCATGCTATTTCTGGCATCTTGATAAGTCATTTGATATGTAACTTATTGATAAAATTCATTTTTAACTACAACATCAAAAACATGGTTAGTTACGTTACGGTTAGTTACGTTACATTTTGTCCATTCACACAAATTTGCATTTATTCATGTCTTTTTCAGATTTAGTATGCTTATGTGGGGCTTTATTACTTTCAAAACAATGAGAAGAAGCTATTGGCATGGGAAAAACTAGAATAAATGATAGTTTTTCATAAAATTGAGATTTAGTCACACCAGTCCCACATGTGGTGTTTCAAGTATGGTTCTGATTCTCCCAGAGGGTGCTGTTGAAGGTGTAAAATTTAGATTAGAAATGATGTCCCCCATTGTTTCTTCCTGATTCATAGTTTACCCATTCAAACCATTAAAATGTAATAAGATTCGAGATGGACCAATTTATATAATTTGTAATTTGTCCAATAATTCACGGAATTGCCCATGTACATGTAGAGGAGTCTACTGTAATAACAAATATTACACACCTACCTTCTGACCTTCTAAAATTCCACACCTACTAGACCTACATGTGGTCCTGAGCAGAGCTGTATGGACCACATACGCCCAACACTGGAAAAAAAACAAACAAAGTTTGCACTGTGTGGATTGAATGATCCAGTCCCGCCAAAACTGGACAAAATTTTGTTCAGATCAGGACGGGACACTGCACTGGGCAAAAATTTTGGAAAATGAAAAAAATTAAAATGTTAGAAAGCATGAGCGTCTTTATTTTTAATTATGGTCATGTGTGGTATGGGGGACCCACCAAATACCTGGTGGCGTTACAATTTTTCAGTCCTCTTGTTAACTTCAACTTGTTGTCCGCAGAGCTTATCCTTTATCGGCAAGTCATATATGAATTTGGGCTCATTCTACAGCAAATTACTCAGCTTTTGAAATCGGAGTAAACATCTTGTAATTACACTTTGTTATAATTAGTGAAAATGCAAAAAATGTTATTGATGGTAAATCTGGTGGATAAGCGAGGAGGATAAGCGGAGGAGGAGCTGCTCAAAGCCCTATGGGAAAATTGCAAATTCATGTACACATCTTTTATTTTT
Source organism: Eucidaris tribuloides (assembly GCA_001188425.1). Taxonomy (NCBI): domain Eukaryota; kingdom Metazoa; phylum Echinodermata; class Echinoidea; order Cidaroida; family Cidaridae; genus Eucidaris; species Eucidaris tribuloides. The sequence continues at coordinate 16,169 of JZLH01S0302156.1, read as the reverse complement.
TCTTATTTTTTGCAGCAGATATTTATCGCAGAGGTTCTTGATATTTGCATCTGACTTAAACTTGACAATGTTATATTTAACATTTTAGAAGTTAATAGTGATATATTGAATTGTCTTTTTGGTCATTAATTACTCTAATTAATGTACTGTGTGTTTAAGCCTTATGCTTGCTATTGACTTGTACACTGTTATGAAGCATGATAGTACTGCCATGTAACACAACACACATGCTATGTTCATGTCACGGGTACATTTTGGTAGAATTTTTTAAATACACTGTACTAATCAATTTTTAACAACTTCCTACTAATTGATTCTTCAAAATTGGTTAATTAGTTTGATATACTGTCGTTGTTTAATTGGTGTAATTAATGTTATGGTAACAATCGTATCTACAATTTTAAACATATTTTGCCACACCTGTTGTCACTGAATCTAAAAATCAAAAGTAGTAACACCATAACATTTTCTAAGCTGAAAGTGTGCTTTTTCACAGATGACATCAGATATTTGAGATATGTCTAATACCGACAAGTGCAATGAGTTCCATCAATATATACAAATTTTTACATTTTTGTGTATATTACCCTTGTAATGTTTTTTTCACACACCATGTATAGCAGCATTGACCTTGGATGATTGAGATTCTCTGGAGTATAAGCTTTCAGAAAATGTATACTTTTGTTGGTTTCTGAAATGTACTTTTTGAGTTATATTGGTTTAAATGCAAAAAGTGAAAAATTCTGAATTTTGGTGCGTGTAACGCAAAGGGGCCCCACCATACAACACATGACCTTATATGTTGAGGTCATTGGTAAACTATCCATTTGGAGCAATATTTCAGTATAATTTTGTTTAGAAAAGTAAATTTCAGAGCACATTCTTGTGCCACGACTGCATGAAAACAACCACTCAGTACTTTGTGCACAAAAGTATAGAGTTGTCCCCATGTGTGCTTGAACAGAACATTCCCTTTTCTGGATTTTGATAAAAATATAAAGTTTGAATAATTTGAATTTGACAAGACCAAATATTGCACTTTGTATCAGGTATGGCAGAGGTGTGTTAACATGCCAATAAATGAATGAGATTAAACAGTAGACAGTTAAGATAGTAGCGCTACATTAAAATACAATCTGAAATGCTGGCTGATGAAGACAAGCTAAAATGAGTTCGTAACGTCCCAGTAATCGGTCAGTTAAGGCAAGCGACAGTTCCAAAGGTCGGCAAGTCCATGGGGAATTTTATCAGTCGTGATGTAAATGTGCAGAAAATGAATTTGGTTGCCGCGGAATGATGACTACCAGCGTAGGACGTAGACTTTGGCGCGAAGAAAGGGAAAGCTCGATGAGTGAATGAAGTGAAGGTGTAACTTGGAGAAGTGATGCGACACTCGGTTGAATTGGGGCTGAAGAGCCATGGCGGTGGTTGAAGATGACAAAATTGAATCAGGACATAGTTTGCATGACAAAGACAAAATTTGAGGCAGTGAATCACCACCAGATGAAAAACTAATGTCCGCATCTGTGCTGCAAAGCCGAGGTTGATGCTGCGAGGTCCCTGAACCGGTTCTCCTGGACTGGAGAGAGTCTACTGCTGGAGAAGAACATAGCTAGCAGGCAGGTGCAGAACACATTGATTCATTGTGACTCGACCGAAGATTTTGTCGGGAGTGAAGAAACGTGGCAAGAATGTTCATAAACATTCGCAAGTGAAAGCAAATGGAAAATTCCCGGCCCGGGCATTCACATGGCAATTGACGATATTGATTGGTTAAAGCTGACATAATTTATGCATTGAAACTACAGTTATTTAGATTAAAACTAACATGTGAATCCTAAATCTATAAAATGCATGCAAAATTATTGCAACATAACGTCACGTGTTTAGACATCACTGAGTGGTTTGAACGGGTTTGCAGTTGAACATATTTTGCAAGTAAATTTTCACAGAATATATAAAGCTGGGGAAAATAAATTTCACAAGTAAAAATTTGTAGGAGCAAATAATAAAGTAGCTACATGTACAAGACTCTATATGAAATTTGCCCATCAGTTTTCTTCTTCTCCTTGTAATTACTCCTCAACATCCCTTCGCAGGCCTACATGTACTGTGTTTCTAGCTTTATGACCTCGCAGACAAAGTCTGGAAGGGGATATAAAGCGTTGCCCGTTTTGAATGGTGTAAAATATGATCACGATTAAATACATTGAACTCTCTAAATGGAGAAGAACTTATATGTTCATTCTTTATGGGACGACGTCTGCTTGGGTAGAGTTGGTGCCTTGTACTTTCTATGACGGCAATAAAACATTGCTATTTTTCTGGCGAATCGTTCTTATTATATCCCAGATGCTGGGAGGTGTTTTATTTTTAATCGCCCTATAGTATCAAGGTTTAATACCGTTTAACTGCCAAAATACCAAAAGGTTTTCGTAACAAAAGATAAACCCTCTATGTTTGTGTTCAGACAAAAGATATGTTTGACTCTGACATGCATGCCTATTATTGAATGTATGGGGTATTTTGTTATTAAGCAGGTACATGGATAAATTGTACAGGTACAGGGTGTATGTCTGCATGAATCTTCTTCGGAAGCCGTTAACTCTTGTTTACTTTGTGTCATCTTTTAAACTTTTTTTCAGGAATCCGAGGCAAAATTAACACAAAAGAAGGGATGCCAGTGGTTGTATGTTACCCACACTACAGCTTGTACTGAAGATGTGGTAAGTTGATGATTGTGACCATAAGCAGAAGTACACTTGCAGAAGTAGAGTAGAAGTACAAAAATTATGTTTAATTTGACAATGGTATGGATACAAAATAAGTCATTCGATTTTGCAGTGAACTTCATTGAGTGTGTACACTATAAACAATGTTTGCATGGAATTATTGTATACTGTACATGCAGATCTATTTTTAACATTTACCATTTAATCTGTTGGAGACGATTTGATTTCAACAGAACATGCATTTTCCATAGACCTGAACCCGAGATATCTCGTACTTAGTCTCCCACGAGTTAACTACAGAAACCTGGTGTTGTACCCTGTATCAGCTGTATAATAATTTTGTTTAGGTAGTATGTGAAAAGGCTTTTAAATGAATGATAATATTTTGTCTTCTCTTTATTTTCAGATTTCATCTTTAAATACTTCTACTGGTAGTGCAGTGTTGAAGTTTGAACCATTTGTTCTTCATGTACAGTGTGAAAGTATTGAAGATGCTAGAAAAATGGTAAGCTCTTCCACATTATTTTTCTTGGTTTAGTTTGTACAGCACTTTACGTTTTTCTTCTTTGGAGTAAAAAATCTACATTTGTGAAATGAAGGCCTTGCAACCCAGGCATGTCACTAGAAATTTATCAATGTGGGGTGTACCCGACAAAATCCTTCAGTCAGATTTGACAAACTAAACAAGCCCCTCCCCCCCTACTCCACCCCCAAAGTCTTCCATTATTTTACCTGACAGAAACCTTCATGTCCTGATGGGTGACCCATCAACACTAAAAAAAAGTCCTCCATAAGGCGAAAAAAAAAAATGTTTTTGGTTGTACTTGACTGACCTAGAGGGATACGAGATGCTACAGCACTATAAAAAAAAAAAAAGAGGAAAAAAAATCTGACTGACTGACGCTTTTTTAAAAAAAACAAAAATGGCATTTGTAGTACAAATGGGGCGGGGGGGGGGGTATTTTACCTAAACAGAGTCCTTCATCTACCATTGGGTGACACAACAAGCAAAAAAAAAAGTCCTCTGTTACTTTCTTGGACAGAACTTTTCCGTATGGATGGGCAACAAGTCAGTAAGCCCCCCAAAAGGATCTTACCCATTGGCACTCAGACCTGACAAATAAAACAAACCCCAAAACACATGAAAAAGCACCACTACGATTTTAACCAACAGATTCACTAAAGACCCAGCAACCTCCTGACCAATGGGTAATCGTCTACTATACCCCCTCACCCACTGTTGACATCCCATAAGCCAGGGTTGGGTTTCTTCCGGAAAAAACTAGTTTTTTCCGGGACGGCGGAAAAAACTGGAAGAAACCCCTTTTTTCCAGTTTTTACCGGAAAAAACTGGAAAAAAACTCCAAACAATATTTCTGGGCCCAATAAATGATATTAAATGCAGTAATTTTAGAATTAGTATACATTACAACAAATATAACTGGCAACAACATATTTAACGCAGCAACAAGAAAAAAAAACTACTTGCCACAATCTAAATCAAGAAATTAATATTTTTGAATAAATATGTAATTCTTCCAAAACCGGATCTCTAATAAAGGGCACTTAAGCAGTGTATACTAGTATGTACAGTGTAAATGAGCCAGCATGGGTCTTTTTCATGTACAGTATTGCATAAATGTTGTAAACTCTATTTATTCATTGTTTTATTATTCAGCATCATGGTATAATTATATTTTCCTAAAAGCAACTGACACATCCTGGGCATCCACTTTGCATGTGTTAACTATTTAGTTTATTTCACAAGTTTAGTTTTGGGGAATTTTTTCATTTGAAAGGTTGACATGTATGCCCAAACGTCCTATCACACAAATAACAGATTCTGAATTTCTTTATTTTTTTTTTAAATTAATTAATGGAAAATCTGGGGTGGAGGGTGGGGGGGGGTGGGGGAACCCAGAGATTTTCAACTATATTTTACATTATAGCATCCAAAGGGTTCATAAGGCATTAAGGTTATCTGAATTATACCTCATCAGAAAGAGCAGACTCTGATCTTTTTGATGAGGTATAATTCAGCTAACCCTAACACTTTATTAACCCTTTGAATGTTATAATGTTAAATTTAGTCAAAAATCTCGAGGTCCCCCCCCCCACCCGAGATTTTTCATGAATTCATGTAAAAAAAAATAATAAGGCATTCAGAATCTGTTCTTGGTGTGATTATGACTTTTGGGCATAAACCTTTCAAAATAAAAAAAAAAAAAATTAGCCAAAACTAAACTTGTGCTTTCATTCATTCAGCATACTTTGAGAGTGCCTGTCTGCCAAAACCATAACTGTATCACTGATATTATGGTAGGCATCAAAGTAATTCTCTTAAAACTTCTGACAAAAAGGTGACCAATTTAAGTGTTTGGCACTACAGCTGCCTTACACAAGGCTAATTATTTGACTATTTTTTTCATGCTATAAACTGAGCTACATTATAGTACAATCAACTGAGTACAAGTACTGTACATGTAGTTGCATGGAGTCGTGGCCATGAATAGGAGGGAATCAACAAACTATGGTTAGAAGTTCATAACCAAAACAGGGGAGAACAAAAAAACAAAAGAGCTGTCCTGTTTCATTATAGTTATGATAGTTTATAAAATGAAAATCTCGAATAAATAACAAAAAAAATCAACACTTGGGAGGTTTTTCCGTTTCTTCCGAAAAAGCGGAAAAAACCTGTTTTTTCCAGGACGGAAAAAACGGTAAAAACCGGCGGGAAAAAACCGCCTGAGGAAGAAACTGCCAACCCTGCCATAAGCTAACTCACACTAGCAGACAAGCTTCAACTTTGGCTTGACTTGTCAATTATACATGTATCTCCTACTCAGTTTTGGAACACAATTATGCACACAGAAAGTCTTATGTTTGTTTCCAACTTGATTATATCATTCATACAAGTGTTCGTGTAAAAGGTTTAACTCTACAGTGAAAAAAAAAATCATTGTGTTTATACCTGATGGAAGTTCAAGCTCAAAAGCTGTATGCCCATTGAAGTATCAAATTTAAACATCTAAAAGTTTTTTACATTACTACTGTATATGCTTGATGGAGACAAAGGTTGTGTACAGAAGATGTCAGAAGATGTAAAGGTCATCCCGTTTCTATAAAAGGTAATACATGAATATGGTGAATAATTCTGAAGTTACTATACAATGAATTTTGGGCAAGGTTTTGAATCGACTGATATCCAAAATGTAGAGAAAGTTTACACATTTACAGGTTCATTACATAAATGTATATTACAATGTCCTATATAAACTTAACTGTTTTTAGTATTTAGATATGGTTGTTCCACTACTTTGTAAAAGTGTAATGACAAAAAATTAAATTACTGGGATAATGACTATGATTATAAGGGAACTATATGTGGTACAAAATATTATGCAAGCAAGCATAAAATCTGAGAATTACTTGTATTTCTTCATTTCACTGACAGCACCAGGTTGCCGTTGGATCTGGATTTAGGAATTCTGGCATCACTATTGGAAAAGGAGGGAAAGTCATGACGGTATGTAGCCTCCTACAACATTTGAAAAAGAAAAATTCTTTTTGACACCATGTTTGTTTATTTGTTAAGCCTTCACCCTGTAAAGGAGCCGGTGGCGTTATGCTTTTAGGTCGTCTGTCTGTGTGCACTTGTGTCCGTACGTCTGTGGGTCTGTTACATTGTATGTCCTTGCGTCTTCACTTTCTTGTGAACAAGCTTACTGAAGTACTGCCGGAGGGATTTTGATGATTTAGATTAGATTTTCAGCTTAAAGGTAAATGACATGATTGGGGGAAGTCCTCAACTTGGGCTGAAACAACTCTAGAATCAAGTAAACTATGTCAGGATTATCCTGTGAAAATCTTGTAGTCAAGTTGGACTCATTCAGAATAATAATGTTATTGTCCCTCGTGTGCCCAGGCACTGTGTGTGGCTCTTATGGGTCTTATTTTTTATGTACGCGGTATAAATAAATACGTAGTATTGTTCATGCTTGATTCTCTTATATTGTATAATTACACAATCTTCCGCTGGGAGATCCGTAGCTAGAGTTATAGTGGTATAATTTTTATATTTTGGTTCTTTGAGGCATTTTCGAAGTCGTTCCATCATGTTCATAACTTTAATCTTCCATGATGATTTGTCCCAATTGTGTTTTTGCTATATAATCTTCAGTTAGGATGCCCTTTTTAGTCATTCGGCCGATGGTCCGATGGTTTGCCATGGGTGGGTCGTTCCGTCCTTGCCGTTCGTCGTCGTTCTGTCAGTCACGTTTTGAATGCTTCTTCTTCTCATTTCTCAACCGATTTTTGTTCTGATTGTTTCATAATGATGGGCTGGTGTGGGAATTATAAATTCTAACAGAATCGGGAATATTATATTTTTTTAATTTATGCATTTCATTCGAAAATCACAAAAAAATGTTATCTTCATGTTCTCAATTGAATTTTGATTTTAATTGCTTTATTTGGTAGGGCTGAGTTATGCATTACGTTACTCAGATTTTGATTCTATTCATTAGTTAATTATGGTAATTTTATGAATTGTATCCAAATACAAAATTGCTTTCTTTTCCCATTTCTTGACGATTTTATTTGTTTGTTTGATCTGTAGGGCTAGGTGGCTTCAGATTCTGCATCAATTTTTGAATATTAATCGAATTATGCCATTATGCAATTTTTTGGAAATCACAAAAAATGTTCTTCTCTGTCATTTCTCAACCATTTTTTAATTGTGAGCGATACTTTATGTGGTGGGACTGGAGTTTATGTTCACATTAAATTCTTACAGAATTTTGATTATAATATTAATTAATTATGGTTAATTTATGCCGATTATCATAAAATACAAAAATTGCTTTCTTCTTCCAATTTTCTTGACGATTTTCATTTGTTTGTTTGATTGATAGGGCTAGGTGGGGGCTTCAAGACTTTACACAAACTTGTGGAATTATCATTATGGCAATTAAATTATCATTATGCAATTTAAAATTAATCAATTATTGCAAATTTAGGCAAATTTTTCCAAAATCAAAATAAATAAAAATGCTTTTCTATTCATTTTTCACTCTATTTTGATTTGTTTGTTTATTAGGTGAGCATATGTTCGGTACACTAACTTCTACCAGAATTTTTAAACTGTTGCACTCATTAATTAATTATGGTATTTTATGCAAAATTTATTCAAATAACAAATTTATTTCGTTTTATTCATATCAAGTACCTATTAATTTGGTTCATCTTCAAATGTGCGGTTTTCAAACAAATCAAGTATGGAGCCCGGAAGTGGATCGGAGGATTGCATCTATATAATTCATGTAGTTATTATTATTTTTTTGTATATTTTTATTTTTTTTTCATGTCCCTTCCAGGGATGAAATATATTTTTCTCACTGAATTTTTTATTTCATTTTTCTTCCTGGGAATCAAATTTTTAATTTCTTTACCGTATAAATTGTACACATGAATTTCAGGATATTGTTGATGTTGGCTGAGATGCGGATGAGGCTAGTCTTATTGAGTTTTTATTAGCTATCGGCGCCGAGGGCCGATGAGCTTATGCCTGGCGTGGGTCGTCGTCCGTCGTCCGTCCCCAGTATTTGAATATGTTTCTATGCTTTCGTCATTTCTCAGCGATTTGGATTCTGATTGTTTCAATATGATAGGATGGTGGGGAGATTTTAAACTTCTAACAGAATTCGTGTGAATTATTATATATGTTATGCATTTATTCTGAATCAAAAAAATGCTTCTTCTCCTTCATTTCTCAACCGATTTTGATTGTGAATGTTTTATTTGGTAGGGCTGAGTTATACACATTAAACATCTACACAGAATTTTGAAATTATACTCCATTAATTAATTATGGTAATTTATGCAAATTTATTCCATAAATAACAAAAATTGCTTCTTCTCCCACATTTCTTGACCGATTTTCATTTTGTTTGTGTGATCTGATAGGGCTAGGTGGGGGCTTCAAGACTTCTACACAAAATTTTGAAATTAATCAATTATGCAAATTTAAAATTAATCAATTATGCAAATTATGCAAATTTATTCAAATCACAAATAAAATCAAAAAAAAAATGCTTCTCATTCATTTCTCAACCAATAAGCTTGGTACACTAAACTTCTACCCAGAATTTTTAACTGTTGCTCCATTAATTAATTATGGTAATTTATGCAGATTTATTCCAAAAATAACAGAAATTGCTTCTCCCTCATTTCTTGACCATTTTTTTTTTATTAAAATTAAAATATTTTATAAAATGTTGTTCTTTATTTTAGTCTTGTCTGAAAACTGTAATTGTTGGGCACAACAATATGGTAGTAGAACTTACATGTGAGGCTTACTTTTTTGTTTGGAACATAATTTGTATTCTTCTGTTTTTCAGGCTGTCCGAAGCACACATGGACTAGAAGTACCATTATCCCGGGATGGAACTCTTATGGTGACTCATGAGTATCTCAGTTTTCTGGTTGACTTGGCCAATTCCAAGATGACCGAAAATTTTGTCAGAATTCAACGGTGAGTTTAGAGCAATTAGGTTTCCAATTGTCAGGGAGTTGGATGGCTTTCTTTGTCATTTAACTAAATTCAACTGCCAGCAGTTAACAACAGATTGCTTTCCTAAAATATAAAGATTCAATTTCTATTCTTGTTAAGTCAGTTATATTTTGTGCCAGTCAAATTTAGATTTGACTCAATTCATTTTCTGAATACCAGACAATACCATCATTTTATTCACAAGTATTTGTATAGAGGAGAATTTATCTTATATCTTTCTGTTTTTCTTTCCTTTTTGTTTTGTCTGATAGGGCTTGCTAAAAGCACTTCCAAACTTCAACACTGAATTTGAATTTGGAAGTTCATTAATTATGCTATTTTATACAAATTTCATTCAAACTCAATTTCCTATATTTCTATGCAGATTTTGGTTGTTTGTTTTATCTGATAGTGCTTGGTAAGGGCTGCAAAACTTTTGAATAGAATTTTGAAAATGATTAATTATGTTAATTTCTGCAAATTTATTCAAAATCAATGAAAAATGGTACAGCTCCTGATTATTATTGTTCAGACTGATAAAGCTTGGTCAGGGCGTCCAAACTCTTACACAGAATTTTGAGATTCATTATTCATGCTATTTCATGCAAATTCAAAATCATAAAAATACTACTTTATTTCTTGGTGGATTTTGATTTTTGCTAATGTTTTATCTGATAAGGCTTGGTAGGGGCTTTCAAATTTCCATTCAGAATTTTGCAGTACATTTATTATACTAGTTTTTGATTTTTTTTTTCAAAATCAATGAAAAATACACCCCCCCAAAAAAGAAGAAGAAGCTTGAAATGGCATAATCTTTAAATGTGTTCTGTCAATATCACAAGATGCAGGCAAGACATACATGTATATACATGTATATAATTGTACATGTATATTGTGCATTGTGTAACTTTCTTTTTTGCTGTATGTAATTATTTATTAATCAATGCTGTTCTTTCTTTCTCAGATTCTTTACAGCCCTGCAGCATCAGTTTTGCCAGGTTACAGCAGACAGAGAGACAGATAATTTGAAGAAAAATGGAAAAATGGGGTGTAAAGCAGCACTAAAAGGTACAAGAAAACATAAATGGACCCAGACAGGACATGAACCTGACCAACATGGCGGGTCCAACAGTGGTGATGTAACTAGGACAACTAATAAATTAATGCCAGCATCATCAAGAACAGTTGAAGATGACATTGATAATGATGTCAATGATGGTGATGATGATGATGACGGCATGGCTTTAAACCTTCAGTGTTTTGCCAAAATGTATTCAGGTACTGATGAGATGTCATGACATCAAGTTACGGTGAAAATGGGCAACAGCAATTGTTGATGCGTGGTGAATGATCAAGAAACTAAATTCATGTGTACTAAAGCATTCCACAGTAAAGGGTACAAAATGTGACATAGCCAGTCTGTAAACTCACTAGAATTTTGAATTCCAATTGTTCTTGCCACTTATGTGCTTAATGTTCAGATTGTATGCTTGCAATATTAGTGACCATCACATGAGTCTTTGTTTCTTATTCCTTATCCTCACTATGAGTGTCAAAGGAATATGGTCAGTCCACACAGATGGGTTGAGTAGAACTTCTAAGGTACACGTCGAAGAGTTGTAATGCCATGATCAACGCTGATGTCTCTTTTTCTGCAGAACACGACAGTTTGCTCTTACGTGTTCCTTTTTATGACAAAAGTAACACATCATATCTTTACCTTCTTTACCATCCTTGACATTGTTAGGAGTGTCTTGACTGCTCTCACTATCTGTGGACTTACTCGACTTCACGTTTTTACTTTACCTGTCATGAAACGATTACGGTTTTGGCCACCATTTTTGTTTAGATTACGATGAATGAGCACGTAATCAGCCATTGTAGCAGCTTGACAGCTTTTTTATTTTGTGTTCCTCAAGGTGAGTCCTAACTTCCGGAGGAACACAGCGCTTAAAATCTTCAATGAGAATCAATTCACATAACTTCTCAAAATTGTCAACATTATATGAGCCTAGCCACCTATTAAAAAGCAGAGTCTTTTCTTTCGCAAACTCCCTGTGTGTTTGTATCTCTTTGCGGCGAGCATTACAAAATTGTTGTCGATACCCTTTTGGTACAAGAGCATACGCTTACAAAACAGCTTCTTTTACTGTTTCATAGTCACAGGCCTCAAGCTGTGACAATGCCGTATAGGCATCTCTTGCTTTTCCCTTTAATTGACTTTGTAGTAGATGCACCCATTTAACTTATGACCAATTCATGCTAAAAGCCAGCTTCTCAAAGTGGAGAAAATACCCCTCCACCACCTCCACTTCCTCAAATAGCAGCACTAACTTGACATGTTTTGTGACATCAAAGTAATTCTCTTGAGTTGGACAACTGCTATGTGCCCTCTCTCTTTCAAGAGCGAGATTCTCATTTTCAGACTCAAGTCTCGCCCTTTCTAACTCCAGTTCCCTTATTTTTAATTCACCCTCTATGTAACTTTCATCCCTCAATTTGGATTGAAACTATGTAGCTATCCCCTTGTGCTCTAGCACACTTCGAGGCAACACTTCTTCCTCTGCCAGATAGTACACAATCTTTGGAAGCATTTCTCATGTAAATTTTGATCTGAGAAATTTTATACTCATCCAGAAGGTATGTCTTCCTGGCATGGTCTCGTCTGTATGATTTGTTATCCTTAGTTCTTGCTTCTTGAGGTCCTTCACTCATCATGCCTATTGGAAGGATTGCTGAAGATACAAATGAACCTCCATCTACTGAAAGCACATGAACAATGTTCCAAATTTTTCAGTGTCCAAAGGTAGTCTCTCACTGATATTGCTATTAGAATTATGTGGAGCTTGTGAAGTAAGGTTGACATCTATGCTGCAGATTTCAGCAAACTTTTCTTAATTGTCAAATGCTCTGCGGGCTGTGTTTCCATCGTTGGTGTTACCGGCTCCTTGTTTTGGTTCGTCAACATGAAGACCAAACTAGGTATTGAAGCGGTCATGTACCTCCTTTTTGCGCTGAATTCCTCCTCGTCTTCTTCAGCTGTTACCACTTTTGAAAAGATGTACTGTAGCTTATGTGCAACAACATTTGAAAACATCGAATCCACTTGTGTAAAGGGGAAAATCCATACTGGTATGCTTCTTTTGATCCTTTTTGTGCAATGGGAAGTTTTTCCAAATCATTGAAATGTTTTGGAGGTTGCACCTCAGACATAGCACCTCATGGAAGACTTCATTTGTGTTAGTGCATTAATCACCTTTTGATCCACCATTGTGAGCCAGAGGTCATACTTCACCGCAATGTCATCTATCTTATTCTGCTCCTCATCTAGTTCATAATTCATATTGAGGGTGATTATGGTGCTGCCCCTGATTACTTATTGACAAACACAATTGAAGAAGAACTAAAGCACACGATCTCTTTTCGGGCTATTGCCTTGGACTTTATTTGTTTCAGCTTTTTGGAGTTATCTGTCTGATTCCACTTTATCTTTGTCTAGACTTCAGCCGTGAGAACTATGAATATATAAACAAATCATGATAAACAATAATAAGAATCACGTGTACACAACGGTTTTCAGACAATGAATACACAGGCAGATATTTTCACTCCAACAGTAATAAATTGAAATGCTTTCAAAGCTTGTACCTCCTCTACAATTACATATTTCCAGTTGAATCTAATTGTCACTTAAAAGGTACTTTGATGTAAGTTAACAAATTAAAACTGTCAACTATCTGTGTACCGTAACAGAAACCCTATAACTGCCCATGTGTTTATTCAAACATACACAAATTTAAAAGGTTTCTATTAGGCTTTTGTTATGCCTCCGCAACGAAGTTGCCGGAGGCATCATGTTTTCGGGTTGTCCGTCCGTCCGTCCGTGCATCCGTCCGTTACCGGATCTCGTTACCGCGATAACTTGAGAGCGGCTGGTCGGATTGTAATGTAACTTGGGTGAAGTATGTATTATGAGGCACCAGTGAACTGATTAGATTTTGGAGGTCAAAAGGTCAAAGGTTACCAGACCTTAAATATGTCTGATTTGGGCTCGTTACTGCGATAACTTGAGAACGGCTGGTCGGATTGGGATGTAACTTGGGTGAAGTATGTATTATAAGGCACCAATAAACTGATTAGATTTTGGAGTTGAAAGGTCAAAGGTCACAGGGCCTAAAATATGTCTGATTTGGGCTCGTTACCATGATAACTTAAGAACGGCGTGTTGGATTTTGATGTAACTTGGGTGAAGTATGTATTATACGGCACCAATGAACTGATTAGATTTTGGAGCTCAAAGGTCAAAGGTCACAGGGCCTTAAATATGTCTGATTTGGGCTCGTTACCGCGATTACTTGAGAGCGGCTGGTCGGATTGTCATGTATCTTGGGTGAAGTATGTATTATGAGGCATCAATGAACTAATTAGATTTTGGAGCTGAAAGGTCAAAGGTTAAAGGTCACCGGGCCTAAAATATGTCTGATTTGGGCTCGTTACCGCAATAATTTGAGAACAGCCAGTTGGATTTTCATGTAACGTAGGTGAAGTATGTATTATGAGGCACCAATAAACTGATTAGATTTTCGAGCTGTAAGATCAAAGGTCAAAGGTCACCGGGCCTTAAATATGTCTGATTTGGACTCATTACTGTGATAACTTGAGTATGACTTTTCCGATTTTGATGTAACTTAGGAGAAGTATTTAATATCGGGTTCCAATTTACTGATTCGATTTTGGAGTTGAAAGGTCAGAGGTCAAAGGTCAGAAGGCCTCATGTTCGAATTGAGCTCGTTGTCACGATAATTTAAGAACTGCTTAAATTGTATATTACTGTAACTTGGTCGAGGGTCACATAGGCTTATGCTTATTCATCTAATTGGTCTTGCTACCATGGTAACTTGAAGCTTTTCAAATTACATCAATTGGATGGGAGTGCGGACTGCGGAGGCATACCCATCGACTGCGCGCAGTCGAACTGCTCTAGTTTACAATGGGATGTTTGTGTATTTCTAAACCCAATTTACCTAAAAAAATGAACAAAGCATGCCAATAAAATATCTTGTTTATCACTTTAAAATCATAAGTTATATCCAGTGGGTTCATAATATACCCTTTCAGTACTTAACTGAGACTTTCTTATTAAATCTACAGGATTCCATTATTACATGTATGGTACTGGTAGAGTTCAGATAGATTGGGATACGAAATGTATTTAACCACCCGCACTCATAACACTATCATTATAACGCATCACAATCCTTTGTGCAGCACAATCGTTATAACTGCATGTACATCAACTTAATTTACATCAAATAACTAGCTATGAACTAAACCTACCACTGCGCCTCTTGCGCTTGTACATGTATATTGACGATGGTCCAGTGGCCATTTTGATTAACCTTTCGAATTGATGAAGCCATCCATATGATATGGCTAAATTTGCAGACTTTGCAGGCTGTACCCATCTTGTCTTTGTTCAATTTGGAGGCCTGTTTGCCACGTGTTATCTTATGGAAAGCAAGTGTGGAATACCAACCATTACAGTGATGTTTAATGGTTTCAAATTTGTTGTTCTGGATGTTACCCTGTTCAGCTCTTCTTCACTCAGTTCATTTGTTTCCTTGTATTGGATTTTGATGGGGTGACTAAAACGAGAAGCAGATGGTAAAGGATTTTGCCACAATAATTGATCTCTTTATTTCATTTGGAGGGGCACAAGAATTGTGCAGAAAAGGCTTTGGTGTGATATAAAAATCAGCTGAATGATTGCTTGTATAAACTGTGCACTGATGACCCATCAAATCCCCACTTGCATATCAAAGTACAAGACAACTTTTCATCAGTAAAGGAGATTTTCCACAACTGTAGTAATCGTCTCCTTTTCTTGTTACTGGATTCTTCAGTCCAACAGTTCTGTAGAGATTCTCCAAGCAATCTTGTGTGAATCTTGATGGTAGCAGAAAGTGGAGACGTTTTTCAAGAAGCTCTTCTTGTATTTCCAAGATAGATTCTGTTGCCATGATGACCTCCATCTGTACAGTAATAGCACGAAGCAAAGAGAATTGGATTAGAAAAATAATTCATCTATGATGCATTTTCAAGTTTCTTTTCATTTTTAGTTACTCCATGTCGTACTGACCTCAATACTTCCTACACTTCCCCATTTTAAGAAAATTGTTTCAATATGATGTAATGACACCACTCTAAAAAAGAAATAAAATTGAAATCAAGGGAATTGAATAAATACATAAAGTAAACAGATAAGTAAATATATGAATTAAATAATTAATAAATAAATAAATAAATTAATTATACATGAAAAATAAATAAGTAAATAAAACAAACTACAATATTATCAAAACATACTTACCTGTAAGCTTTGACTTAGCAGCCAATTTAAGCGCTCTGCTCTTCATATCCTGCCACTTCTTCTTTATGTCTTCGTAATCTCTCTTTGCAAATCCCTGGCTTCGAAGGAGTAGCACCAATTGCTTCCACGTTTCCTGTTTTCTCACTTCCACCTGAAAATAAAATTATTTTTTTTAATTAATGAAATATTAAATCCATGTCATTTACTGAGATGACAACTTCTCCCATAGAAACTCCACAAATTAAATTCAAGGTCCACCCTGATTTCAAGTTGGTTTTCATAAAAGCAGAACAATGAGAGAAACACATTAAAGGTAAATGACATGATTGGGGGTAGTCCTCAACTTAAGCTGAAACTATTCTAGAATCAAGATATGAATGAAAAAACAATTAATACTCTGGGTAGAGTAAAAAAAAAACTCTAGATCTACATACAGTAAGTCAAAGGGAGGAAATTGGCAGGTGAATCCGGTCAACTTACAATCTTCAATTTTTCAAAACACTAAATAATCATTTTG